>BQNB010001336.1:93050-141935 GCA_026074375.1 Tanacetum coccineum | reverse complement strand
TTTTGGTCCTGATATGAATATTACACAACAAAAAAGCAAACTTTGCAATATTTCATGCGTTAACATATATATTTAATGTATTTCCGAGGGATATTTTATGTATATTTAGAGTGTTATCAAATATAAACAATTCGTCATTTCCAAAGAAGAATCTATAGATAGTTGTTATCCCAAAACTTAACCCATGTCATAAAAATAAGCTATACCAATAAGCAATAAGCTAGAAAGAGAGAAAGGAAAAAATGGAAGATTTATTAGAGAGAGAAAGTAGAGAGGTAGATGATTACACACACATACAAGTGAATGAAATGGTAACCAACACCCTCTCCATGTATGGAGAGGGTCCTATTTATACCCTTAGCCAATATGTAGGCGTATGGGCTTTTACTAATGATGTCGGGCTTGGCTTATCTTGGGCTTTGAGCCTGAAACACGGACAATATTAGTTTATAATCCAAGCCCGTTGAACCCGACTAGCCTATTACAATACAAGACCTAGTTGACTTAATAAGACCGATAACCTTCTTGTTTGACTTAATATAATTAAGGCTAACACTTAGAGTGCCTTGTCCTTAAGAATTCTTGTCATCATGAATCAACTCAAAGTGCATAATTGAAAAGGTCTCTATAGTATATTGTACAAACATAAACTGTATTGATCCTTTCTTAGCAGAATCATGGATACCACAAGAGCTCAGCAAAAGGCTTTGGATGATGACTTAGTCGCTCCTGCTAACCGTCTCCAGATAGGAAAATGCAATCTCCGGCTAAGTCCCACTCTCAAATCCAAGGAACCTACTATTTAAGTGGTATTAGACGCTCTGAAACTCACTTCCTTCTACAAAGCATTTGAGATCACTGTTGATGTTCCAAAAATCTACATGCAAGAGTTCTGGGTCATTGCCTCCAGACATCATTCTTCACTTTGTTTCAAGATGAATGGCAAAAGTCATACTGTTAACGTTGATAACTTCAGAGATATGCTCAAAATTTTCCCTAAACTCCCAGGTCAGAAATTTGAAGATCCTCCACTTGAAGAGGAAATTCTATCTTTTATTAGAGACCTTGGACACACTGATGAGATCAAGTTTTTATCTGATGTCAATGTTAATCACATGCATCAACCATGGAGATCATTTGCTTCCATCATCAATAAGTGTCTAAGTGGAAAAACGACTGCTCTGGAAAGTCTTCACTTGTCACGTGCTCAAATCCTTTGGGGAATGTATCATAACAAGAATGTTGATTATGTCTACTTGTTGTGGGAAGACTTGGTGTTTCAAGTGGAGAACAAGAACTCTAAAAAGAACAATGACATGTATTATCCACGATTCACCAAAGTCATTGTAGACTACTTTATGGAAAAGGATCTATTAATACCAAGGAGAAAC
This sequence comes from Tanacetum coccineum, assembly GCA_026074375.1. Taxonomy (NCBI): domain Eukaryota; kingdom Viridiplantae; phylum Streptophyta; class Magnoliopsida; order Asterales; family Asteraceae; genus Tanacetum; species Tanacetum coccineum. The sequence continues at coordinate 140,544 of BQNB010001336.1, read as the reverse complement.
AAGATGTTTTGGCACACTGTCAGGGATGACCCCATGTTCACCACAATAAGAGTTATCTTTAAACATCAGGACACACAGATATACAATGTTATTCTTCCTCAACACTTGACCAACCAAGCCATGTTGGAGTCCGAAGCTTACAAGACTTATCAGGATTATGCTACTGGTGAAAAGATTCCAAAACTTAAGTATGTAAAGAATAAAGTTGATCCTAAATCATCTCCCAAGAAGAAGTCTGCTCAAGCTTCTAAAGGCAAAAGAATCAAGTCTTCAACAAAGGTAGCTAAACCTGTCAAGAAGAAGCAACCAGCAACAACGTCAAAAGAAAAAGGCTTAAATGTGCTATCTGAGGTTGCATTGTCTGAGGCTGAACAGATAAAGCTGGCCACCAAAAGAAGCTTGATACAGACTCACAGCTCTTACGCTAGCGGTTTAGGTACAGATGAAGGAACTGGTGTAATACCAGGGGTTCCCAATGTACCTACATATAACTCTGATGATGAGCAGATTTCTTAGAAGTCTAGTGATGAAGACGATAATGATGAAGTGAATGTGAGTAAAGATGATGATAATCAAAATGATGATGCTGATAATGAAGATGATGATGAAGTGAATGTGAGTGAAGATGATGATGATCAGAATGATGACAATGCTGATAACGAAGGTGATAGATTTCAAGTTGATGAACAATAAGAACAGACTGAATCAGAGAATGATGATGACGACCTTATTCATCTCAAGTTGTCTAATTTTAATGAAAAAGAAAGACAAGATGAAGAAGATAAAGAAGAAGAGTGGTCTGATGATGAAGCATATGATGACGAAACTCAAGGAGTCAATGTTGAGGGAGAAGAACTAGACGAAGAGGAGACAAATGAAGAAGACGAAGTGAATGAATTATACAGGGACGTGAACATCAATCTGGAAGGAAGAGATACTGAAATGACAGATGCTCCACAGACTAATATTTAAGGTACTTAAGTAACAGAAGATACCCATGTGATAATAATAGCTGCCACTCCTGAAGTTCAACAGCAGAGTTCTTCTGTATCGTCAGGCTTCATTTCAAACATGCTCAACCCTAATCTGGATACAAGTATTGACTCTATTCTTAATCTGAACACTGAGTCAACATCTCTGGTAGATGTTCTCATCTCCATGAATGTTGAAATGCCTCCTTCATCTGTAACACCACTTCCTCCACCACCCATTCCTTTCATTCAACCTCAGCAACAAACACCTGTTTTCACACCAACAATTGTTCCAAGTACCTCCCTACAAAATCTTCCAACCTTTGATTTCGTATTCAAGTTTGAAGATAGAGTTAAAGCTTTAGAAGACGACTTCTCAGAATTCAAGCAAACAAACCAATTTACTGCAGCTGTTTCTTCAATTCTCGGTATTGTTGATACATACCTTGCTAACAAAATGAATGAAGCCATCAAAATAACTGTTCAATTACAGTCAGACAGACTCAGAAATGAATCTCAAGCTGAAAATGAAGACTTCATCAATAAATTTGATGACAACATCAAGAAAATCATCAAAGAGCAAGTCAAAGCCCAAGTTAAGGAGCAAGTCACTAAGATTCTGCCGCGAATTGAGAAGACTGTAAATGCACAAATTGAAGCAAAGGACCATATGATTTATCATATGATGTCCATCATCGTAACAGGTCAAACCTTGTAATTAATAAAAACCTGTGAATTCGTATATATGTAGTGTAGAATTAAAGGTGATTCTAAGGAGTGCTCGAGTACAAAATTTTCAAGAAAGTGTTTACATCTTTCTCTTGTGCACACTCTAAACAATGTTTATGGATCTCTTTATATAGAGAGTCCATAAGACTTGCAAGGAAACTAATTAAAACATTCATAAAGGAATTCTAATTGTATTATGAAACTTTCTTCTTTCCTAATAGGGTTTTTGGCTTTAAATAGCCACGTACTTTCTCAAATGTACCCATATGGTACGTGTACTAAATTTATTGCCCATATCATACACGAACTTTGCATTTCGTGTCAATATGGTACGTAAACTGAATTTTCCACCTGTTTAACAGGCTAAACGCTTACGTGGCATCCTAACACTATTCATCATCTTCTCAAATGTACCCATATGGTACGTGTACTAAATTTAGAATTTTTTTGCAAAACTTTTAAAAAATATTTCGTACTTTTTAAAACGTAAAATTGTATAAAATCGTTAAAAAAAATTTGATTTTTTTTTTTCAAAAGAAAACGTTTAGTTTTTTTTTTATATTTTAGATTTTTCTTAACTTTAAAAAACTGTTTTAACTTTTAAAATTTTAAAAAAAATGTTTTTATTTTTTCGAAGAAAACGGTAAAAATGTTTTAATTTTTTAAAATTTTCTTAACTTTAAAAATAATTCCGTAAGAAAAAAAATTCGATTATTTAAAAAAAAAATTAATTAAGATTTTAAAAAGTACAATTTTGTTTAAAAAAAGTTGTAAAAAAAATTAAATTTTTTACGAATAATAATGTAAAAAAAATATTTTTTAAATTTAAAAAGTACAAAAAATTTAAATTTGTTTACAAAATAAAGTTCTAAGAAAGTGCGATTTTTTTTAATTTTGTAAAAAAAATTACTTTTTTCGAAATAATGAAAAAAAAAATATTTAAAAAGTTAAAAAAAATTCCTAAAAAAGTAACCGGTTTTACAAGTAGCCGGTAATAAATGTATCATATTGACACGAAATGTAAAGTTCATGTACCATATGGATAATAAATTTAGTACACGTACCATATGGGTATATTTGAAAAAGTACGTGACTATTTAAAGCCAAAAACCCTTCTTAATAACTATCTTTAACTCATTAAAGCACGTTGACCAAGAATTCCTCATCTTTGACTCATTAAAGCAAGTTGACCAAGAATTCTTCATCTTTGACTCATTAAAGCACGTTGACCAAGAATTCTTTATCTTTGTCTTGTTTCCTTTATATCATATATTGTTTCCTTTTGTATCATCAAATCAATAATTCCCAACAATCTTCCCCTATTTGATGATGACAAAACAAACAATAAATTCTTCCCCTTAACTTCAGATCTTCCCTTAAAGTTAAGATTTCCTTGCCATGTCGTGCCACCACACATAATAAGTTGCAAATAATATCATCTTTGTAACATCTTCCCCTTTTTGTCATAAACCAATAGGGGACTGTGAAGATATGCAACTTTGATCTTTACAACCACAAACCATATATCACACTTCTAATCCAAGCTTTCCAATGTCTCAAATTACCCTCCATGACGCACCTTAAGAAAAATGAACTTGAGCAGTAGAAACTTACACTAGCAGTAGTAACAAAGGCTAGTAGTAGTAAAAACCTTCACCTCAATGTAGCATGTAAATGGTTAAACATTTTAACAATAAGCTTCCCCTGAAACCCATATGTTAACCATTTCTTGAATCTTCAATTCTGTAGGCTCTATGTAATGATCACTGATGAAGAAAACTAAGTATAACCAACTTGATGTAGAAGTAGAATAACCCAAACTTGTATCTTATGTCTTGCCCTATAATATGATAAGAACTCATAATCTTCTTCTTCGTTTTATGAGTAGACCTCGATCTCTTGATAAATCCGCATGCCTATACATGAGTCACTGAGCCAAGTGATAGTAAATACCTGTGAGTACTACAATGTATCTCCTTACATCAGGTAAAAACTAGTTTTATCAAGTCTTCATCATAAACCGTATATAACCAAACAAGTTATCTTCAAGACCAAAAGATATAATAAGAACACGCATCTGAAAAATCCACTTCATCTTCAAATAAGTGATAAACAATTTTCTTCGTAATCAATTAATCCAATAAATACTAGCCTTTAATTCAGTTAAGAACCAAAAACCAAAACACCTTCTGTGTGTGTCACCCATCTGTCCAAAATCTTGTATCCATCCGAGAAGAAAAATCATTCCTTGTACGATATCGGATGACATTAACAGTATAAACATTTTCTCGGACGAAACAAACAGTACCTTCGAACAGTATTAATCATGCTCAACAGTATTAACATGTAATGAAAGCAGTACTAACTTCCTTGTTCGAACAGTTAGCAGCATAAACATCCATGTTGAGCAGCATTAAAATCATTTGAACACCACATGCTCGAACAACTGTATAAACCTTCCTGTATACGAACAGTATAGATATCCTTGGCATACACGTATATCTTCAGAATAAAAACGAGAACAGTAGCTTCTTTTTGTTCAACAGTAGTAACATATACGTGAACCCACTAAAATATCTTGACAGCAGAAACATTCTTCGAGCAGCATAAATATACACAAGCAGCATATGACAAACATTATATTTACTTGAAATCCCAATATCATACTAAGCCAATCTGCCATATCTTTTCCTTTTATAATCAAAACTTTCTTTCTTTATAGCTTTTCACCAACGAACAAGCAGCATAAAATCTCTTCCATATTTTCTTCGGACCCACTGCTGTTGACTTTGCATTCTTCACCATATAATCGAAGATACAACCAGTTCACGATTTCTTTTACTTTTCTTCTTAGCACTTTATACATTCATGATCCAATGCAAACTCGAACATTAAAACAGTCGGTCACAACAAACCGTTGGCAACAAAATCGAGTCCTTTTTATTCTTTTTCTTTAATTTATAAAACCTTGTAGATCCTAGATCGAGAGCCACGAGGCTCTGATACCAATTGTGAAGATCGTTTAACCCATCTAGGATATGTTTTACAGATAACTTATATACGCAGCGGAATAATAAAGAACAATAAGTTATCAAACAAGGTTTTACCAAACATTCACCACAGCCCCAATATTATTTGATCAAGATAATATGGTTACATCAACAAACTGTAATAGGAATCATAAGATTCTTGAGGCTACACCACTTATGTTAGCATCTACTTCTTGTTGTACAACTACAAAACAAACGCTAAACCCTAGGCACCTTTATTAGGGATGATGCCTAGACACACACACACATACACCTTTTAGTGTTTACATCTTTTTCTCTTGTGCACCCTCTAAACAATGTCTATGGATCTCTTTATATAGAGAGTCCATAAGACTTACAAGGAAACTAATTAAAACATTCATAAAGGAATTCTAATTGTATTATGAAACTTTCTTCTTTCCTAATAACTATCTTTGACTCATTAAAGCACGTTGACCAAGAATTCCTCATCTTTGACTCATTAAAGCACGTTGACCAAGAATTCTTCATCTTTGTCTTGTTTCCTTTATATCATATATTGTTTCCTTTTATATCATAAAATCAATAATTCCCAACAGAGATTGATAAGGTTATTAAGGGTTGTAAATTAGAAATCGAGGGTCATGTCTTTGACATCGACTTGATACCTTTTGGGAATAGGAGTTTTGATGTGATTATAAGTATGGACTGGTTGTCCAATTATAAGGCTGAAATAATTTGCCATGAGAAGGTGGTGAGGATACCACTACCGGATGGCAAGGTGCTTAGAGTAGTAGGAGAGAGACCGAAAGAGAAAGCGATATTTTTGATGGGTGTTAAGAAACAAGAAGAGATTGTTGTAGTTAGAGATTTTCCCGAGGTATTCCCGGATGATCTATCTGGATTACCGCCTATTCGGGAAATTGAGTTAATCCCTGGAGCAACGCCGGTAGCAAAGTCTCCTTATCGTTTGGCACCTTCTGAATTGGAGGAGTTGTCGGGACAACTCAAGGAACTCCAAGACAAAGGTTTCATTCGACCAAGTTCATCGCCTTGGGGAGCGCCGGTATTGTTCGTTAAGAAAAAGGATGGTTCTTTTAGGATGTGCATTGATTATAGAGAATTGAACAAGTTGACTGTTAAGAATCGTTATCCACTTCCTAGAATTGATGATCTATTTGATCAACTGCAAGGGTCGCAGTTTTTCTCGAAGATAGATCTTAGGTCTGGATACCATCAGCTGAGAGTGCATGAGGATGACATTCCAAAGACTGCGTTTAGAACTCGTTATGGACATTTCGAGTTCACAGTAATGCCCTTTGGTCTGACTAACGCACCAGCGGTATTTATGGATTTGATGAATAGAGTTTGTAGGCCTTATCTTGATAAGTTTGTGATAGTGTTTATAGACGATATCTTAATCTACTCTAAGACTCAAGAGGAGCATGTAGAACACTTAAGGTTAGTCTTGGGACTGCTCAAAAAGGAGAAATTGTATGCTAAGTTTTCTAAGTGTGAATTCTGGCTAAGAGAAGTGCAGTTTCTTGGGCATGTGATAAATGGTAATGGGATTCATGTAGACCCTAGTAAGATTGAAGCTGTTAAGAATTGGAAAGCCCTTAGAACTCCGACTGAGGTTCGTTCGTTCTTAGGATTGGCTGGATATTACCATAGGTTCATTGAGAACTTTTCTAAGATAGCTAAGTCTCTTACTATCTTGACTCAGAAGTGTAAGACTTTCAATTGGGGTGAGGAACGGGAATTGGAATTTCAAACCTTGAAGGATAAATTGTGTAATGCGCCTGTTCTAGCTCTCCCCGATGGACCGGAAGACTTTGTGGTATATTGTGATGCGTCTGGGATAGGACTAGGTTGTGTGTTAATGCAAAAAGGTAAAGTGATAGCCTATGCGTCTAGGTAGTTAAAAATTCATGAGAAAAATTATACTACCCATGATTTAGAGTTGGGTGCGGTCGTGTTTGCACTTAAGATCTGGAGAAATTATCTGTATGGGACTCAGAGTGTCATCTATACGGATCATAAGAGTCTTCAGCATATCTTTAGTCAGAAAGAGTTGAATATGCGACAGTGTGCTGGATAGAGTTGTTTAGTGATTACGACTGTGAAATTCGCTACCATCCTGGTATGGCGAATGTGGTGGCTGATGCCCTAAGTAGGAAAGAAATAGTAAAGCCTAAGAGAGTTAGAGCTATGAATATGACCCTTCAGTCGAGTATCAAGGATAGGATACTGACGGCTTAAAAGGAGGCTGTGGATGAGTTTGCAGGGTTGCAAAAAGGTTTGGATGAGATGATAGAACAGAGAAGCGATGGAACCTTGTACTAGCTGGATCGAATATGGGTACCTTTGAAGGGTGAGGTGAGAACCCTGATATTGGATGAAGCTCATAAGTCGAAGTAATCTATACACCTAGGTGCTGACAAGATGTATTATGATTTGAGAGATAGGTATTGGTGGCCTAGAATGAAAAAGGATATAGCTGAGTATGTTAGTAAGTGTTTGACTTGTTTGACGGTTAAGGCTGAGCATCAAAGGCCATCTGGCTTGCTCAACCTGATATTCTCGTATGGAAATGGGAAGGGATAGTGATGTTGCAATTCTACACACGTAATTATAAAATATAATATGATATGAAATTCCCAAACTACCCTTGAGGGCAAAGGTAGTAAGGAAAATCACACGATAATATATAATAATACGTATATTAACCAGGAAGTATGATTCCCGGGTCGTTATTCCCTAACGATTTATGAAATTGAGACCACGTTTGTTGTTCGGACAATGATTTGAATTGGTTCAAAGATGATTTGTTTATCTATTTCTATGAATTAAAAACAATTAAAATAAGTAAATGATAACAATTAAGCACGAAAACAAACAACGGGAAATTAAACTTTAACTAAAAACGCAAAACGGGAACCCTAAATGGTAATTAAAAACCCTAAATTTCCAAATTTAAACCTAAAATGAAATTTTCTTTTTAAATAGACTCTAATTGACTAAAAAGTAAGTTTAAAGAAAAATAGAACAAAAACGGAATTGAAATGAGCTTAAAAACACGAAAAACGAGAATAGAAACGAATCTCGTTCTTTAAAAATTGAAATTTTGCAATTTTAACCCTACGAAAGCAAAACTAATTTTCCTAGAAACTTTACGATAAAAGAAAATTTTCTAAAAAAAATATATTTTTTTGATTATTTTTCTATTTTTTATGATTTTTTAAAGTTTTTTATAAAAATAAATGTTTAAAAATACTAAACCAATTATAAAAATTCTGAAAAAATTACAGAAAATAGCTTGAACTAATAAGAACCTAGGAAAAATAAGCTTGATTACACAGCTTATCGAATAAGTTGTGTAAAAAGCTTAAACAACTTATTGTGCTAAAAGGGGGAAAACGTGTACAAGTATTAAACTTTGTAAACCTATAACGAAAAAGACCCCAGGGCACGATGGTAGTGAGTGTGTGGTGTTGTGTGTTTATAAGGGTTGAGGATGTTGAGGTTGGGGGTTCGAGCCTTGCTCAAAGACTATATGAAAATGCTTGACTCAAAGACTATATGAAAACAAGCTTTTAAGAAGTGAAACTTGTTTTTTTTCTAAAAGCTTTACTCAAAGACTATATGAAAATGCTTTTTGAAAGAACTTTTGCAAACAAGAGCTTATAGAAAAAAGCTTTGATGAAAACAGACAGAAAAGACAGCATTTGCTGAATTTGGTTTTTCAAATGAAAAAGACAAATTGCTGATTTTAAAGGCTAAAACAGATAAGCTATTGGACTTAACTTTAAAAAAGCAAATTGAAATCTTTAAAATAAGCTGAATTTAATTAAGCACTTGGTATGAAATTGAGATACCAAACAGACCCATAAGAGGGCACCTTTGAGCATAAAAATAGAGCTCCCTTAATGAACCTTATACGAAAATAAAAAAGGCCCTATACCATTAGAAAGCTGACATAACAGACTTTAAAAATCAACACTCTAAAATCACTTTGAAATCTGATTAAGCTAAGAAAAAGCTCATGGAAAAAGCTAAACACTAATTTTTGGTTTATCTGTGTTTACAAGCTGAAATATAAAGACTCATTAAGCAGACCTAAAATAAGCTAGAAAATGATGATTAAAATCTAAAATAAGTTGAAACATATGCAATCTATACTACAAAGAGCTTATGCTGAAAATTACAAAACCTAAAATAATTTTTAACTAAGCAAACTTTAAAATTGAAAATGGACTTTTTTAACCTAAAACTAAAAACATGCAGTTGAATAGATTCTTTCTTTGGGATTTTGATCAACTCAACACTTAACTAAAGGCTGATATTAACTAAAAATGATAATGAAAATGACTAAATTTACTGATTAAACAAGGCTTAACAAATAAGCTATTTTAACTAAAACTTTTAAACCACAGATTCTAAACATCAAATACTATACCCCTAAATCTTAAAATGTAAACACTAAAAACCAATTAAACTTAACTCAAAGATGTAATTTAGGTTTTTAACACTTGACTTTACGACCTCAACCCAAAAAAAAAACGACTTGCCCGATTATCTAAGGCTTGTGTCAAACACTCCTTTAAATAGAATTAACATCAAATTACTTATGAAAAACATATTAATGATTAAAAACACAATACCAGATTTCAAGCAGATTATATCAACTAAAATTAACGGTTTCAACAGCAATTAAGGCCAAAATTAAAGATCAAATACTATACTAATTATTTTTTTTTTCTTTTGACAGATGAGAGACAAAATCATTAAAACTGAGATTCTAAGCTAATGTAAATAAAAACAATGATCAAACAAACATAAAAGCACATAATACAATTATAATCACAATAAAGCAACAATGTAGCATATTCAAGCATTACTAAGCTACAAGCAGAATATTAACTAAAATATTTAAAACAGAAAGGTAAATGCGTATAGACCATGAATCTCAGCTAAACAGGGAATTATTGCTCAACTAGAGCTATAGATCTACACAGCTCTGGCTTATATAGAATAAGCCAGTGAGGTCAATGGTATCCTCCAGTTTTGATCCATCATCAATGTATGAGTTGTGGAACATTTGAGTGGAGGATTTGTATATGATTGAGCTTATTTAAGCTTTTTGAGCTTAGATAAGAATGTGACTAGCTTAAGAGCTTATTCAGAGCTTATGAAGAATAGTTGAGAGTTTTTTATACTTTTTAAGTAAAAACTAAAAACACATTAAGCTTAAATGAAAATAAACACTTTTATTGATAAACGGTATAACTGATAAACAAAGTTTAATGAAAAGAGGATTAACATCTAAAATAAGCAAAAATTACTGGAAATAAGCTACTAAATAAGCTATACATATCCTGCTCCATCGATATCTCTTTTTGAGTGACGAGGCTCTATATTACAGGCCTTGATGGGAAGCTTCTAGGTTCTCAGTCCGTTAAGACGCTCTATATCAATCCCTCATCCTTTATTCTTTCATTACTCATTGGCACTCTACTCTATGGCCCTGGATCATAAAGTGAGCATCACGGAATGCCACGTGGCAATCCTTATTCAGGGTCCTTGTAGCTTCTTCCTACACACATTTTAGTGGCAAATCCCACTTGATTGGTGTATTTTTCTTTTGCCCGCGTGACATTCTTTTGGGTTATCACAAATGAGACAGTTCTTTGACATATAACACTGCCATGTCAGTCCCCTTATTACTCGAATTAATAGCCAGCTTTAGCCAATTTTATGATTTACCCTCTCTTTAAGCACGGGGTAAATGTGTTAAGGGATGATGAAAGTAACCAATTTTACCCGCCATTTATTAACTGATGGTTATTGGTTAGACTGGCTTGGCTTTGTACTTGGGCCATAGGTAAGGGTATTGGGTTATTTTAATGGGTATGGGCTCGGTTAGGGTTATATAAATGAGTTAACGTGTGTTATCTTTTTAAGTATAAAGAGATAACGGCTGTTAGGGCTTCAAGGGTTATTTTTGCAATTTGGTATATTTCAAGGGCTGTTTTGGCATTTTTTTTGGTTTTGTCATTTAGTGAGTTTGACCAAAGGTTGACTGGAGTTGGTTTTTGACCTTTCTTGCTATCAAATCCTCGGCTCTTGTATTCTCTTTCCTTTCCTGTGTCCGTGTTTGTCCGGCTTTTACCGTTTTCTTGTGATTTTTGCAATATCCATACCTACACATTCACAAAGATAAAACAAGCAATATACAAGCTTATATTCACAATTTCATCTTTTTTAGGGCCAATTTTTGATATAAAAAGGATATGTGTTTTCACACATATCAAAATTTCCCAAACTAAGCAATTGCGTGTCCTCACGTAATATTATATGCTTTATAACCAAATACCTCAAAACTTCCCCAAACTAAATCTTTGAAAAGTAGCAAAGATTTTTGTGGAGAGAGTTAAGAAATCACAAGTTATAAAACACCCCATTTTCCCATTTTTATAAAACTTTTTCATTTTTTTTAATATATAAACTTAGAATATTTCGACTTTCGTTATTTCCATAACTGTTAGGGATCATAGAACAAGATGCATTTCGATCCGAGAATGCCCCAAAAAGGATAAATTCATCGTCCCCGACTTTTCACTTATCCAAACCAAGCTTAAAACGAAATCACATCTAAATATCAGTAAAGATGCTGACACTACTCATATTTGCAACTTGTGAACTTTTCACTCCCGACAATTATTATATCTTAGGTGAATGTGCTATTTTGAATTTCAACCATGGATCAATGTTTTGCAAAATACTATGCTTCACGTTCCACCCAAGAATAATGAGTTTGAAGGCGAGATCATCCCATGTAGCGACTTTCGTCTCGGCACATCCCAACCTTGCGGCTAAGTGACCAGGCTTTTGACACCCCACAGAGACTAGTATCGGGACTCACGGACCTTAGGTTTCAAAAACTCTCAGGTTTCCCGAATATACATAGCTTTAAAATAGAATAGTCAAAGTTCAAAAGCATATTTGAATTTAACAAAAAGAAATCAATTTATTAATTTAAACTTAATATTAAACATTTATGCAATTGTAACCCTCGACCTTTTAGAAGGCTGCAACATCGGTTGTGAGCCGGCAAGATGCAGCAAACTTTTATCAGTCTCGGATTTTTATTCTTACTATGGGCTTTCTTTAGAAGACTACCACATCGGTTGTGAGCCGGCAAGAGGTAGTAAACTTTTATCAACCCACAGCTTTTATTATTATTATATTTTTATTATTAATATTTTTTTTTATATATGTAGAGAAGACTTCTTTTTGAAAAATTCAAATATAAATTTGAACTAAGACTAAAATTTTTGCTATATATTACATAAAAATTGTTGATTTAAGTTTAATCTCCAAAAATAACACGTATATTAATCCGGTTAAGAACTTATGAGAGAAAAAGCAACAAATTACATATATGAGCTCTTAAGATTTCCATCTAATCCTTGTTTAGCATCCCACTCATACTTAACTCTATCATTTTTCATTCTTTGCGAATTTCCGCGAACGCTTAGCCTAAAAGTTAAGGAACAAGCTAGAGCTCAACACGCTCGATCGCGTCAAAATTTATTCTTATTCTACCCAGCAGGAAAGTCAAAATTGTGACAAAAACACTTATTTTATTTTTGAAAATTTTAAATTTTTTCATATTTTTGAAAATTAGGTACGTGAAAGCAACGGGCAAATGTAGGTAAGATTATATCGAAGATATACTACCCCATACTAAAATTAAACATTGTCCTCAATGTTTCCTAGCCTAAGACTTTAAAACCCCATACTACAACTCAAAAAGTCGAATGCATAATCCAAGCGTAAAGAAAGTATCACAAAAATCTTAAGCCGTTTATCAAGTATGCTAGGAGGATTAAATGTTAGTCGATAATAATCTAGGATATCGGATTTCCCCAAACTAATGGCAAACAAAGGCTAGGAAGCTCGAGTGGACCGGGACAAAACACCGAACACAAGAGTCTTCAAAAATTTTTGGGGCAATCCTACAAACAATCACAAACATAAACAACAAGAATTGGAAGAGTACAAGCCTTCTCACATCACAATAGAAATAAGAAAAATGGATAAGCACGGGGTGCCTCCCACGAAGCGCTTTGTTTTTGGTAACCGAGTCACATAACTTGACTCGATCCCCGAATTCATTCGTCCTTGGAGAAAGTTTGGAGATCCTGTACTACCTTGGGTGGTAAGTCCCCTCCGAAGTAATGCTTTACACGATGACCATTCACCTTAATGTTTGGACCATCGGGTTGAGATAACTCGATGGTTCCGTATGGAAAAAATTTAGTGATGGTGAAAGGTCCGGACCAACGAGTCTTAAGCTTTCCCGATAATATCTTTAGACGAAAGTTGAAGAGTAAAACTCGATCACCAACATTGAAAATGTGGTTTTTGATCTTAGAGTCGTGAAGCTTCTTCGTCCTTTCTTTATATATCAAAGAATTCTCGTAAGCTTAATCACGAAGCTCATTAAGTTCATTAAGTTGAAGCTTCCGGTGATCGCCTGCGGTTTTAAGATCGAAATTAGCATGTTTCAAAGCCCCAATTTTCTTAGCTCACACTCGATAGGTAAATGGCAGACTTTCCCGTACACTAACTTGTAAGGCGACAACCAATAGGTGTCTTAAAAGCGGTACGAAATGCCCATAAAGCGTCATCTAGTTTGTCGGACCATGAGGCACGGTTTTCTCCAACTGTCCTTTCTAGAATACGTTTCTAGCCACGATTGGACACCTCCACTTGACCGCTCGTTTGAGGGTGATAAGCGGTAGCAAGACGATGAGTGACCCCATACTTAGACATTACTTTAACAAATTGATCATTACAAAAATGGGTCCCACGATTACTTATAATAGCTCCAAGTGTTCTGAATCGGGCAAAAAGAGATTTCAAAAACTTAACTACAACTCGAGCATCATTTGTGGGGAGCGACTTTCCTTCCACCCACTTCGAAAGATAATCAACGGCTACGAGGATGTATTTATTCCCATGTGAAGACGGAAATGGTCCCATAAAATCGATACCCCATACATCGAAGATTTCACAAACTTGAATAGCGTTTTGAGGCATCTCATCTCGTTGTGAAATTTTGCCTTGTCTTTGACACGTATCACAAGATTTGATCATAGTATGGGCATCTCGATATATGGTCGGCCAAAAGAAACCGGCATCAAATACTTTTCGAGTGGTGAGATTGGCACTATGATGGCCCCTGGTGGGTCCTTCATGACAAGCTTTGAGGATATCATTAGCTTCTTGCCCATGCACACACCTTCGAATGATTTGATCCGCACAAATACGAAAAAGATAGGGATCGTCCCAGAAATAATGTTTAACGTCCTTGAAAAACTTCTTCTTTTGTTGAGTCGTCATTCCTTTGATGATAAAATTCCCCGCATGGAAATTTGCATAGTCCGCAAACCATGGGGTACTTCCACTAGATATTACACCAAGAGTTTCTAAAGGAAAATTTTCATTTATGTCTTTGTTTTCTAACACATCCTTGTGAGGATTCTCAAGTCTAGATAAATGATCGGCCGCGAGGTTCTCACTTCCTTTTTTATCACGGATGGTGATATCAAATTCTTGTAGGAGAAGCACCCACCGGAGCAACCTCAGCTTGGCATCTAGTTTATTCATAAGGTACTTTAAAGTCGAGTGATCAGTATATACTATGCTTTTAGATAAGACAAGATATGGCCGAAACTTTTCAAAAGCATACACTACGGCAAGCATTTCTTTCTCCGTCGTAGTGTAATGAATTTGAGCTTCGGTCATTGTCTTACCAGCATAATTTATAGGCTGAAAGTGCTTCATCTTTCGTTGTCCTAAACCGCACCAATCGCAAAATCACTTGCATCACACATGAGTTCGAAAGGTAGGTTCCAATCTGGGACAACTAAGATTGGAGCTTCGGTAAGATTCTTTTTAAGAGTCTCAAAAGCATCAATACAATCCTTAGAAAACACAAACGGTGTTTCCTTCTCAAGAAGGTGAGTCATCGGTCTAGCTATTTTGGAAAAGTCTTGGATAAAACGTCGGTAAAAACCCGCATGACCTAGGAAACTCCTAACACCTTTTACGGTAGTCGGGTAAGGTAGCTTGTTTGCGATACAAGAAAGACTTTAGCACGATCGCGACCATAATTCCGACTTTTAGAATTTAAATGTCTAACACAATTCCTTCTCTACACATAAAGTGGCACTTCTCCCAATTAAGAACTAAATTCGTGTCTTCACACCTTTTTAGCATCTTTTCTAAATTGGAGAGGCATGAATCAAAACTATCCCCAAAAACCAAGAAATCATCCATAAACACTTCCATAGTCTTTTCGATCATATCATGGAATATGGCCATCATACACCGTTGGAAAGTACCGGGAGCATACACCAGCACAAAGGCATGCGACGGTAGGCGAAAGTTCCATACGGGCATGTGAAAGTAGTTTTCTCTTGGTCTTGGGGATCTATTGGTATTTGAAAATACCCCAAAAATCCATCTAGAAAACAATAAAACTCATATCCGGCTAATCTTTCTAACATTTGATCCATAAACGGTAATGGAAATGATCTTTCGATCGCTTCATTTAATTTCCTATAGTCGATACAAACTCTCCACCCGGTAACTAAAAGTGTCAGAATTAATTCATTCTCTTCATTAGCAACAATGGTTATTCCACCTTTTCTTTGGAACAAAATGTACTGGACTAACCCATGGGCTGTCTGAGATCGGGTAAATCATTTCGGCATCAAGAAGTTTTAAGCCTCCATTTTATTGCAACGTGAAGTTTTTTGGAGTTAACCCTCTTTGACTTTGAACCGTGGGTTTTTAATCATCCTCCACTTAAGAATTTTTTTGTGTATAAAAACGGGGTCATACCCTTGACGTCGGTGAGATTTTCCAAGCATGGAGCCCGTTTATGTGATTTAAGCATTTTAAGTGAACCGTCTTTTTCATCATCTTCTTAAACTTTTGTTGCAATAATCACTGGTAAAACTTGTCGTTTTTCTTCTAAGTAAGCATATTCCAAATGAGATGGTAACTCTTTTAACTCTAATTCTAGAGGCTCTTCAATTGAAGGTTTTGCCTTGATTACTTCTCCTTGCTTTAGGTCCATCGGAGGGAGTTTAAACGGGTCATTATTTAACAATTTTTTAATTAACCAAATATCTCCTTCCGGATCGCAATCGGCGTGATCAATTTATGGTGAAATCGAATCATCCTTGAGATAAGCTTCGATCTCTTCTAAAATGAATTCGGAAGTAAGAGGCTTAGACGTCGGGGTGGGATTGCCACCTGAAGATTTATTAGAAAATCCTAGCAATTCCAAAGTATACTCCTCACAAATCTCAACAATGACATCAATTCGGTTAATCGACACATCATTTTTAGAGGAGTATCTCGTAGTTTGATCTAGATTAAAAGTGATGGCTTCGTTATCAACCCAAAGGGTTATTTCTTCTCCATAAACATCAATTAAAGCACGACCGGTTCTTAAGAAGGATCTCTCAAGTATGAGAGATACTCGAGGATCAGCTTCAAAATCTACAACAACAAAGTCGGTAGGAAAGTGGAACTTTCCCACTTTGACATAAACGTCTTCGGCGAGTCCTTTAGGATGAGTTATGGATCGATCCGCTAACTCAAGAGTCATCCGAGTGGGGGTAAGTTCAGGTAAGGATAAATTTTTCCAAATGGAAAGGGGCATAAGATTTATGCTCGTGCCAAGATCGACCAAGGCGTGACATACATCCATTCTCGGGAAATTACATGGTATAAGAAACTTGCCGGGATCTCCAAGCTTTTCGGGAATCATTTTATTATTGAAGGAGCATCGCCGATAAATGTCTCGTTCAACAGACGACTAGTATCGGGAACTTACGGACCTTAGGTTAAAAAAAACTCTCAGTTTCCCGGTATATACAGTAGCTTATTTTAAAAACTTAAAATGAAATAGTCAAAGTTCAAAAGCATATTTAAATTTAACAAAAAGAGATCTATTTATTAATTCAAACTTAATATTAAACATAACATTTATGCAATTGTAACCCTCGACCTTTTAGAAGGCTGCAACATCGGTTGTGAGCCGGCAAGATGCAACAAACTTTTATCAGTCTAGGATTTTTATTCTTACTATGGGCTTTCTTTAGAAGACTACCACATCGGTTGTGAGCCGGCAAGAGGCAGTAAACTTTTATCAGCCCACAGTTTTTATTATTATTATAATATATATTTTTTTTATCATTTCATTCATTTTTTTATTTTTTTTATTTTTTATATAGAGAAGACTTCTTTTTGAAAAATTCAAGTATAAGTTTGAACTAAGACTAACATTTTTGCTATATACTACATAAAAAAATTTGTTGATTTAAGTATAATCTCAACCAAAACAGCACGTATTATTAATCGGTTTAGGACTTATGGAGAAAAAGCTACAAATTACATACATGAGCTCTTAAGATTTCCAAATAATCCTTGTTTAGCATCTCACTCATACTTAACTTTATCATTTTTTGTTCTTCGCGAAAATCGCGAACGCTTAGCCTAAAAGTTAAGGAACAAGCTAGAGCTCAACACACTCGATCGGGTCAAAATTTATTCTTATTATACCCAGTAGGAAAGTCAAAATTGTGACAAAACACTTATTTTATTTTTGAAAATTTTTAAACTTTTTAAAATTTTGGTGGGAAAACAGGGTACGCAAGAACAACAGGCAAAAGTAGGTCAGATCATATCGAAGATATACTACCCCATACAAAATTAAACCATTGTCCTCAATGTTTTCCTAGCCTAAGGCCTTAAAACCACATAACTAAAACTCAAAAAGTCTAATGCATAACCCAACAATGAAGAAAGTACTTACAAAAATTCTCAAGCCGTTTATCAGATCTAAAAGATAAATGTTAGTCGATAATAATCTTAGGATATCGGATTTCCCTAAACTAATGGCAAGCAAAGGCTAGGAAGCTCGAGTGGACCGGGACAAAACACCGAACACGAGAGTCTTCAGAAAATTTTGGGTCAATCCTACAAAAAATCACAAGCACAAACAACAAGAATCGGAAGAGTACAAGCCTCCTCACATCACAATAGAAATAAGAAAGAAGATTAAGGATAAGCATGGGGTGCCTCCCACGAAACGCCTTATTTTAAGCACAAAAAAAACAGATCTGAACCAGTATGAGACACAAGTTATAACAACAGCAATAAATCAATTCCGTGGTTGATTCTTAGGAGAAGAAGAACACTTAATCCACGAAAAAGAAACTATTATGAACAGTACCGAGTATGAACAGTAACCGAGTTTGAATAGTACCGAGTTTGAACAGTGACCGAGAATGAACAGTAAACACATGATACAATACACCCCTGCAGCTCTGATGCCAATTTTAGATTGTAAATGACATATAATATCAGGGATTAAAAACAGATCTGGAGGTTTGGTAAAGTGAAAAAGATGTAAAGCTGTTTTATTAGAGAATAAAGGTTAAAGAGATGGGAAGATGTGTGAGAAAACACACACACTTACACTTTTACAAAAGTGAGCTTCACCCCTCCAAGGAAGTATGGAGGGGGTATTTATAGTCCTAGTGACACTTAACTATTGTAACTAGTCATTATTATTCCCTACGTGTCACGCTATAAATGAACTAATGTAATTCCGGATATGTCACAATATTTTAAGGCTAACAGTGTCTTAAAAGTAGTACGAAATGCCCACAAAGCTTCATCTAATTTGCCAGACCATGAGGTACGGTTTTCTCCAACCGTCCTTTCTAGAATACGTTTTAAACCTCGATTGGACACCTCCACTTGACCGCTCGTTTGAGGGTGATAAGCGGTAGCTAGACGATGTGTGACCCCATACTTAGACATTACTTTAGCAAACTGATCATTACAAAAATGGGTCCCACGATCGCTTATTATAGCTCTAGGTGTTCCAAATCGGGCAAAAAGAGATTTTAAAAACTTCACTACAACTCTAGCATCATTTGTGGGGAGCGCCTTTGCTTCAACCCATTTCAAAAGATAATCAACGGCTACGAGGATGTATTTATTTCCTCTTGAAGACGGAAATGGTCCCATGAAATCGATACCCCATACATCGAAGATTTCACAAACTTGGATAGCATTTTGAGGCATCTCATCTCGTTGTGAGATTTTTCCTTGTCTTTGACACGTATCACATGATTTGATCATCGTATGAGCATCTCGATATATGGTAGGCCAAAAGAATCCGGCATCAAATACTTTTCGAGCGGTGAGATTGGCACTATGATGGCCCCCGGTGGGTCCTTCATGGCAAGCTTTGAGGAATTCAAGAGCTTCTTGCCCATGCACACACCGTCGAATGATTTAATCCGTACAAGTACAAAAAAGATAGGGATTGTTGGGATTCTAGATTTGATGAGACAAAATGAATAAAAGAATGAAACAAAAAGGACTAATTCAGCATTATGGGATTCTAGAAGACTTGAAGTCAAACAGTAGTTATCTTCTCATTTAATGTAGTCAAACAGCGATTAATGCTGATTGAAGATCTCATTCAATGCAGTCAAACAACGATTAATGTTGATTGAAGATTAATTATAACTTGAAGATTAATGCTGATTTAGTTTCCTAATTATTTAGTCAACCATATTAAATACATTGACTAAGTGTTTAATACAATTGTTGACGGGAATTAGTTTTCTTTGTAAGTCTTGATCTCTCCCTATATAAAGAGATCAAAGACATAGGTTTAGATATCCAGAAAAGTGTGTGTTCATCATATGAGAGTCGACTAGATACAAAAGTGTGTGTGTACACGTTTGTATAATTAGTGTAGACGTCTAGAGTTTAGCCTCAAGGATCTTTGATCCCTGTTACTAGTTAGAGTAACCGATCTATTCTGATCAAATAGTATTTAGGGCTGTGTTGATTAATAAAGAAAGACCTTGAAGTAACTTTGATTTATGTTTATTATATTTCTGATGTGCAATTTATATCATTGTTACTATATTATCCTAGATGAGGTCTAAACAACCTCGAGCTTAAACGATCAGAGAACCTATCACGTGTTTTAGGTTTCCACAATTGGTATCAGAGCCATGGGGCTCTCGATCTAGGATTTACAAGGTTTTTGAAGAAACCCTAAAACCCTAATTCTCAAGAAATCGATTTGTGGTAAATAGTTTTATGGGGTTTCGGTAAAAACCTGCATGACCTAAGAAACTCCTAACACCTTTTACGGTAGTCGGGTGAGGGAGCTTAGCGATAACATCGACTTTAGCACGATCGACCTCAATTCCCGACTTTGAAATTTTATGCCCTAACACAATTCCTTCTCTACACATAAAGTGGCACTTCTCCCAATTAAGAACTAAATTCGTGTCTTCACACCGTTTTAGCATCTTTTCTAAATTAGAGAGGCACGAATCAAAACTATCCCCAAAAACCGAGAAATCATCCATAAACACTTCCATAGTCTTTTCGATCATATCATGGAATATGGCCATCATACACCGTTGAAAAGTACCGGGAGCATTACACAAGCCAAATGGCATGCGACGGTACGCGAAAGTTCCATACGGGCATGTGAAAGTAGTTTTCTCCTGGTCCTAGGGATCTATTGGTATTTGGAAATACCCTGAAAATCCATCTAGAAAACAATAAAATTAGTCCAGCTAATTTTCTATTCATCTGATCCATAAACGGCAATGGAAAATGATCTTTTCGAGTCGCTTCATTTAATTTCCTATAGTCGATACAAACTCTCCACCCGGTAACTAAACGTGTCAGAATTAATTCATTCTCTTCATTAGCAACAACGGTTATTCCACCTTTCTTGGGAACACAATGCACTGGACTAACCCATGGGCTGTCAGAGATCGGGTAAATCATTCCGGCATCAAGAAGTTTTAAGACCTCCTTTTTTATTACCTCGTGAATTTTTGGGTTAACCCGTCTTTGACTTTGAACCGTAGGTTTATAATCATCTTCCATCAAGATTTTGTGTGTACAAAAACGAGGGTCGATACCCTTGATGTCGGTGATTTTCCAAGCAATGGCCCCTTTATGAGATTTGAGCACCTTTAAGAGAGCATCTTTTTCATCATTTTTTAAACCTTTTGCAATAATCACTGGTAACTTGTCGTTTTCTTCTAAGAAAGCATATTCTAAGTGAGACGGTAAATCTTTTAACTCTAATTCCGGAGGCTCTTCAATTGAAGATTTTGCCTCGGTCACTTCACTTTGTTTAAGTCTTCGAGAAATTGAAGACGGATCATTATTTAACAATTTTTCGATCAAACAAATATCTTCCTCTGGATTGCAATCGGCATGATCAATTTCTGGTGAAATCGAGTCATCCTTAAGATAAGTTTCAATTTCTTCCAAAATAAATTCAGAAGTAAATGGCTCAGACGTCGGAGTGGGATTGCCACCCGAAGAATTAGGAAATCCTAGAAATTCCGGAGCATACTCCTCATAAACTGCATCAATGATGTCAATCGGTCTACTGACTTCATTTATAGAGGAATATCTCGTGGTTTGATCTAGATTAAAAGTGACGGCTTCGTTATCAACCCGAAGGGTTATTTCTTCTCCATAAACATCAATTAAAGCACGACCGGTCCTCAAAAAGGATCTCCCAAGTATGAGAGGTACTCGAGGATCGGCTTCGAAATCAACAACAACAAAATCGACAGGAAAATGAAATTTCCCAACTTTGACAAAAATGTCTTCAGCGAGTCCTTTAGGATAAGTAATTAATCGGTCTTGCGAACTTTAAAGTCATCCGAATTTGCGTAGATTCTGCAGAGTAAAGCTTTTTCCAAATAGAAAGAGGCATAAGATTTATGCTTGCGCAAGATCGCCAGCCGTGGCATACATCCATTCCTGGAATTTACATGGAATAAGAAAACTAGCCGGATCTCCAAGCTTTTCGGAAGCTTTTTAGAGCATCGCCGAGCAATTCTCGTTCAACGGTATCTTAGCTAACTCAAGCAACTTTTCCTTATTCATGAGCAAACTCTTAATCGTAGGAGCAAATCTTGGCATCAAAAGTAAAGCATCCGCGAAACTAATGTCGAAGCGCAAATCTTGAAAGATTTAGAAGATCTTCTCCATTTGATTCGAAGCTTTGTCACGGGACTTTTGATCATCACGTCGTGAAGGATATGGAATATTTGGCTTAGGTAAACTCTTCAGAATATCAGATTCCGGAATGGGAGTGGTTTTAGGCAAAGTCTTCGGAACATCGGGTTCCGGAATAGAAATGGGGATAACCGGAGGTGGGATTTGAGCGGTACTTCCTTGGAAATTTGTTTGCTCTTTATCCGTTGTCTCCTCGGTTTCTCGTTCTACTACCTCTTTAGGAGAAGGATTAGTAGGAATCGAGGGTCCCTCGTAAGCAACACCACTTCGAGTAGTGATCGCTTTCATCTCACCCTTCGGGTTTGGAATGGTATTACTCGGAAGAGTACCCGAAGTTGAGGCTTGGTTTTGAAACAATCCACAAATCATGTTTTGCAAATTATTTTGAAAAGTAGTTTGTTGATTCATCATGACGGCTTGTTGAGATTTTATCGTGTTTTGAATTTCATTCTTAAGGTCTCCTTTCAACGAGTTGATTTGATTTTGCATGTTCCTCAACATCTGATCATTATTCCTCTTGTAACTTGAAAAATCATTTGAAATCTCTTGTTGAACTTGATTATTAGGCACTTGAAAAGGTTGGTTTTGAAATCCCTGGTTTTGAAAATTTGGAGCATGATTATTTTGATTTTGAAAACCTTGATTTCCATGAAAATTATTTCCCCAAAAAATATTCCTTTGAACTTGATTCTGATTAAACCTATTTTGACCATTATTTTGCACCGGAGCAAAACCTGGTGGTGCCATTTGATTACTAACACGGTTTGGAGAGTTAACTTGATTGTAAGTACCCGTAGTTGCACAAATACTAGCCTGATTGTTATCGGTAGTCGGACAATTGTACCAAGCATGAGCACCACCACAAGATTCCTCAACCGCCTTAACTGGAGCGGGAGTGACAACTTTCTTAGAAACGATCTCGACTAAGGTTGAAAGTTGATCCGCAAGATTATCAATTCTCTCATCCGTTTTATATCAAAAATGGCCCTAAAAAGACAAAATTATGCTTAAAATGCTTGTAATAATTCTTGTTCTGTCTGGTGATTGGGAGGTACGGATATTGCAAAAATCTCAAAAAACGGTCAAAACCGACAAACCGGACAT
This sequence comes from Tanacetum coccineum, assembly GCA_026074375.1. Classification (NCBI taxonomy): domain Eukaryota; kingdom Viridiplantae; phylum Streptophyta; class Magnoliopsida; order Asterales; family Asteraceae; genus Tanacetum; species Tanacetum coccineum. Next base: position 117,557 of record BQNB010001336.1, on the reverse strand, counting down.
AGGGAAAGGAAAGAGAACATAAGACCGGAGTATGCTATCAAAGGGTCAACAAAAGTCAACCCTGGTCAACCAAAAGTCCACACTCAAAATGACATAACCCAAATTTCCCAAACAGTCCCTCAAAAGAAAACCAAATTAACAAAATTTCAAAAAATGATTGCAGATTCTGTATATACATAAGAATAAAATATATAATATGAAAATGAAAGAAAAATTACCAAACTACCTCTTGAGGACAAAGATAAAAGAAAAATCTTACAAATATATATATATATATATATATATATATATATATATATAATATTATAATATATATATGTATATATATATAATATATATATATATATATATATATATATATATATATATATATAGTGACATTTTCTTTGCAGAACCACTTTTTTGTACAAAACCTACATAACCAAATTGTAACCATTAGATCATTAAATCAATGGATGAGATGACTTGTGCCAAAAATGTAATTTATTGTGATTAGAAGGAACATTAAGTAAAATGGTTTAAATCAAATAGGGGCAATATAGGTATTCCATGTTTCTCCCTAAAAAAACTGCTATAGGTTATCTCAGTTACCATATTTCTCCTCATAAAACAAATAAACCGCCACCCAAAAACCCATATGCCGCCTCTCTCTAGATTAATTATTCGGCACAAAACCAAAAAAAAATCCCATTTGGTTCGGCTCCATCCTCCTTTTCCTCAATTATTCTAAAGTTGCTAGCCATAATCTTCATCCAATAGTCAGGTTTGTATATGATTTGTTTAAAATAGTTTTTAATCTATAATATTATTTTAATTGGTTATTCAATCAGATCTAAATGTTTCTATATAATTTGTTTTCTTGGTTTTTTCGTCACAGGTCTTGGTTTTTTCGTCACAGGTCTTGGTTAATATCGTATGCTATTTGATGGTTTATGATTTGAAGATTGATGTATATCTTATTTATTATGATATCAGTGATGTTGTTCTTTTTCTATCTAAATCTATGAATTATGTAAGTTATTTTTAGTATAAATTTTACTTTTTAAGACGTAGTTCAACATTGACCGATATTGCTTGTTGATCTATGATATAAGAATAAATACGGCTATCCTACTTTTATGAACTACCATCTTTGTATAAGAAAAATGAATATACTTGTATGGTAAAGTTTTTAATTCAATTATAATGAACAAAGTTATTCTACTTTTGTACATGATCGAATTGCTGATCTATATTGTATAATCTCATTGTAACATCTACTTATATACTATATCTACATGTTTAATATGTAAAAGCATATAATATTAATAATGGAGTTAGGTAGAGAAAAAACAAGTGCTCTTTTTTTGTTTTTATACATGATCGAATTGCTAGTTGATATGTTTTTATACATGATCGAATTGCTAGTTGATATATAGGGGACCGTTCGTTTCATAAAATCATAAACATGATCGAATTGCTAGTTGATATGTTTTTTTTGCCATAATTTTATATTAATAGTTCTATTTTTGTTTTTATACATGTGTTTCGGTGGAGATGGCTCACTTATTGGAAAGATGGCGTGTGATGAAGATGATCAACGCATGCATTTGTGTTTTTAGAAGTCGTGCATATATGTTATCGAAAGGCGTGCACATTCAAAGATGTACATATATTTTCTCGAAGCTGTGCATATATGTTCTCGAAGCTGTGCATATATGTTCTCGAAGAGTTCACGCATGTTATTTCAAGAGTGCACATTTATGTTTAACAATATACATTTATATTTGAATTGTATTTCATTTGATATCAAGTTTTGTGTACTGTATTTATATTTATGTTTTGCTTTCTTATAAAATTAGAGATGAATGTACATAAGTATATGTTTTTTTGAATAAATTTTGAAATAATGTACACTAGAAACAAATTGCAATATTACATTTTAAGAAAAAAAACAAAATTTCAGACTAAACAATTGTATAAAAAAAAACATATATGCACTTTATTTTTTTTAACTTGTATGCAAGAAGAATTTCTATAATATTAAAAAAAACATATATGAACCTCATTTTTTGAAATATATTTGCTGAAAAAAAATAAAAAATAAAAAAATTAATTCTGAAAAAAAAATTAATTATGAAAATTTAAGGCTTAATAAAAACGTTTTTTTATAAAAAAAATTCAAAAAAAAAGTGAAAATATGTTTTACTATTTTACCCTTTTGAATTAAATAAAAGGATTTAATAATACAAAATTCTTATTGGTCCAAAGTTGGTTTTGTAGGTTCTGTACAAAAAAGTGGTTCTGCAAAGAACGGTCCCCTATATATATATATATATTATAATACGTATATTAACAGGGAAGTATGAATTCCCGGCGTTATTCCTAACGATTTTATGAAATTTGAAACCACGTTAGTTTTCGGACAATGATTTGAATTGGAAACAAAGATTGATTTGATTATCTACTTCTACAATTTAAAATAAGCAAATATAAAAACGCAAAACGGGAACCCTAAACGGCAGTTAAAAACCCTAAATTTCCAAAATTAACCCTAAGATGAAATTTTCTCTTTTAATAGACTCTAATTGACTAAAAAGTAAGTTTAAAGAAAACTAGAACAAAAACGGAATTAAAATGAGCTTAGAAACACGAAAAATGTAAACGGGAACGAATCCCGTTCTTTAAAAAATGAAATTTTGCAATTTTAACCCTACGGAAGTAAAACTAATTTTCCTAGAAACTTTACGATAAAAGAAAATTTTCTAAAAAAGAATTATATTTTTTTGATTATTTTTCTATTTTTTATGATTTTTTAAAGTTTTTAATAAAAATAAATGTTTAAAAATACTAAACTAATTATAAAAATTCTAAAAAAAATACAGAAAATAGCTTGAACTAAATAGAACCTAGGAAAAATAAGCTTGATTACACAGCTTATCGAATAAGCTGTGTAATAAGCTTAAAACAGCTTATAAGCTAAAAGGACTAAACGTGTATAAATTTTAAACTATGTAAAACTATAACGAAAAAGACCCCAGGGCGCGATGGTAGTGAGGTGTGTGTTGTGTGCTATAAAAGGGTTGAGGGTGTTGAGGTCGGGGGTTCGAGTCTTGCTCACCCCCGATTTCCACCTTCCCCCTTTTTTTATAGAAAAACTTAAAAAAGCAAAGTTGTAAATAAGCTAAAAATAAGCACTTTTAATGAAAGAAACTTTTAATGAAAAGCCCTAAATAAGCTGTTAATTAGCTTAAAACTAGACAGTTACTACTTAACTTTCTTTTTTGGAGTTTTTCTTAAACTATATAAGCTAGAAGACTAAATAAGCTAAAGTTAAGACTGAATAAGGTATAATATGCTAAACTTAAGTTAATGAGCTAAACAGAACTAAGAACAAGCAAGCAATAAGCTAGAAGACTTAAATAAGCTCTTTTATTAAAACTAATTACCAAACAGTCCCTAAGGCAGACTTTGAGCTTAATTTTAAGCAACCAAATTAGCTTTTCATGAAATGAAACTTGGTTTTTCTAAAAAACACTTAAAGACTACTTGATAAAGCTTTTTAAAACTATTTTTGTAAACAAGATCTTATTGAAAAAGAAACTAAAAACAGACATTCAGACAGCTTATGTTATCTTAGTTATAAAAGTCCTTATGAGCTCTTCCATGGTTAGCTCATCTTCCAAAAAGCTCAAAATCAAAAGAGCTTAAGATGAGCTTGTGAGGAGCTTATGTAACATTAAAAGCTTATTAAAACAAAGTTTTAAGTAATTTGAGAAAGCAAATACGAATTCTCTTAAATGAAATAGTTGTGTAACAATTTTTGAAAAGGAAATTACATTTAAGCAAACTTTAAGCTAAATATTTTAAATGAAAATACAAAAGCTATTAATAGCTAATTTATAAACCCCCCCCCCCCCTTACTTCCTAGATGATCCAGAGATGAGTCCTTGCTTTGTATTTAATACTGCCGGGAGAAGCTTCTAGGCCCCTGAGTCTGTTAGACGCTCCAATCAATCCCTCCCCTTCATTCTTCTCAATCATTGGCTCTCTAATCTTGTCCCTTGGATCATTAAGTGAGCACACAAAATATATAAAAACGGATTGCCAGCAAGGGCAAATCCGTGGTGTTAGGTACACTTGTGCTTCTTCTACACACATTTTAGTGCAAAACCCACTTGATTGGTGTGTTTTCTCCTTTGCCCGCTGCATTCCCATTTGGTTCCACAATGAGACTCATGTGACGTTTTCTTTTTGACAGGGGTACCTGATCACTTAATTTGGTCTTCTAACGTCATTAATTTTTCCATTTACCCTTTGATTCGAGTAAGGTTAAAACAAGGAAGATGGTGAACAGTGGTAACAAAATTCCTTGCTAATCTTCTTTTTATAAAGGGGTGTTTGACTTTCGTTTGACTCGGGTTATATGTTTTGACTTCGGGCTTATATTGAAAAAATATTGGGCCAAGGGTGTTTGTTTTGGGCTCAAGCAAAGTTAACAGGCTTGGGTTTGGTTTTATAAGAAAGACAGCGACCTTTATCTTTTATTAATAAAAGATAATGGTGTTAATTTAAGGCTTCTTTTGTGATTTGATTAACTTTGAGGACGTTTTTGGGAAAATTTGGGTTTTGTCATTTGTGTGTTGACTTGGTTTGACCAAGGGTTGACTTTTGTTGACCTTTGAAGAGCATTCTCCCGGCTCTGTATTTTCTTTTCGTTTCCCGTGTCCGGTTGTCTGTTTGACTGTTTTTCTTTGAGATTTTTGCAATATCCGTACCTACACAATCATAAAGACAGAACAAGCAATATACAAGCATTTTAAGCACAATTTTATCTTTTTAGGGTCATTTTTGATATAAACGGATATGTGTTTTCACACATATCACACATCCTTTATCATTGTCGTCATCTCCCGGTGGAGGTAAGCAAACTAGAGCAGGTTCGTTGATGAATGGTATGTGCTTAATTACACATACCATTTTCCATTTAAAACGGACTTAAATGACTAAAAACATACCAAAAATACATTGTATTTGTATGTTTGCATTTGTATTGTGCAGGAACGGATATTCAAGAAAAGAACAAAAAAAGCAAACAAATCCGAGCACGGAATGAGGGCAAAGTCAAAAGTCCATCAAAAATGAAGAAAATACAACTAGATGGCAAACTGACAGTCTAAATTGTATTACAAAGTTATAGAAAGGAGGGATCGAAGTGCAACCGGCTAGAGATAACTTTTCAGATATACAACTTGAGAGGACCAATGCTGCCTACTTCCTAAAAGCCTTCTTTCCCGCCCAAACAAACCAGTTACAACTTATGTCTCCCATACTTTCTCCTGCAAAACCACTTCTCTCCCTAGCCAAAATCAATCATCCACCCTACTAACCCCCAGTGTTATAAATCCATGTTGGCAATTCTCTCCATTCCTAAAGCATCGATGTCTGAGATTGATTCCAAAAAGCACAAAAGAAATAAAGCTGAATTAGCTTTAGACCTTGTCTCACACAACAAGCACATTTGTTTCCATCGTGACGCGCCGATACAAAGAAGCACAAGCTGCAAGTTGAAGACTTCGGCTATATATAAGAGCCTTTTGTAAGCCTTTGAAGCATCTAGTCATATATATAATCTTAGAATCTAGTTTTTAATTAATTTTCAGTTTTTAATCTTAAGTTAAATTCAAAGTCATTTACAGCTTTTTACTTTCAGCTTTGTAACACTTTCAAGATTCATGCAAGTTTGAATTTTTAAGTCGATTTACAATAACCAGTGTTAAGATTTTTCTTAATCATATTGTTGTGTAGTTCAAAAAGCTCTCACCACAGCTTACCATAAGCTTTTTCATAAGTAAAAAATAAAAAGTTAAGTAGTTAAGAGATATCAAAGTTACACTCTCAAAATACCACAGCTTATTTTTTGGAGATAACCCCCCGCCCCCCACCTCCCCCCCCCCCCCCCCACCCCCCCTCCAGTTCTGGATGCTTATGGACTCTCACATAGCTTGTTTTATAACAAGCTAGAGCTGTAATTCCACTATTTTGACTATGTTTTGAGCAATGGTGTGTAAGTTTTCTCTTTTTCTTGTTTTTCTATTGACTTGTAGAAAACTGTTATTTGTGCCTTTATCAGTCCTTTTAGTGCTTATTTTGGCGTTTTAGTACTGTTATCATTTGTTAACATCTGTTAGTTGAGTTAACACTCTAGGCCTTTCAGCTTATTCTAAGTGCTTATTCTTGATTAAAATTGCTTATAAGTGTCTTTTTTTTTTTAGCTTATTTATCATTTTAGTTTATTCTAGTTGCTTATTCCAATTACTAAGTGCTTATTAAGGTTAGGTGAACTTCTGTTTTAGCTTTGTTTGCTTATTTATTATTTCTTTAAGTCTTGTTAGCCTAGCAGTACTAACATTAGCCTAAAAGTACTAACTTTAGCCTAGCAGTACTAACTCCAAGTTAGTACTGGTAGTTATTTCAGTTAGTACTGGTAGTTCATTTTAGCTTATCAACTTATTATCTCTGCTTATTAAAGATTTCCTTAGCTTTTTAGAGTATATTAAACCATTTTCCTTTACTTTCTTTAGGGGTAAGCTTATTTAAGCTTATTTTCCTTTTTAAAGTATTCTCAATAGTTTATCAGTTTTAGTTTTCTAACTTATTTATCATTTTAGTTTATTCTAGTTGCTTATTCCAATTACTAAGTGCTTATTAAGGTTAGGTGAACTTCTGTTTTAGCTTGTTTGCTCATTTATTATTTCTTTAAGTCTTGTTAGCCTAGCAGTACTAACCTTAAGCTAACAGTACTAACTTTATCCTAGCAGTACTAACTCCAAGTTAGTACTGGTAGTTAAAACTGTTAGTACTGTTGTTAGTACTGTTGTGCTTATCTTATTTTATTTAGCTTAATTGCTTTTTGTATTTGCTTATTTAGAGTTAGTTGAGCTTATTTGATTTGTCTTAAGTTTATTTGAGCTTATTCGTGCCTTAGTGTAGAAGTTTTAATCGTTTTTGCCTTTTCTAGTTTTGATCCTTGTTCCAGCTTATTCTCTTTGCTATTTTTATGTGCTTTTGCTTATTTTTATCAGTTTCTGTGCCCAATCATTCCTTGTGACATCCAAACACAAATCATCAATCGTCTTGCGATTTTCCATCTCTAGCCTCGTTGGGACATAACGATCCGGAGTTTCTCTATACTGCTTCCGGTTTACTTGGTCTCGCGGATTCTCATCCTTGAGTTTATTTATATATATATATATATATGTTTTAAGGAGTAAGTCTCGGCGAATCAAATTTTGATACAAGAAAAATAAATACTTATGTATATATATTATGTATGCCAATTTATTTCATTAATTATATATGTATTATAATTAATAATTAAAGTAAATAAGTAAAGATAAATGCAAAATAAACATGATAAACTATAAAATATGTTTATACTTTTAAAACCTTAAAAATCTCGTCCATATATAAAAAGGGTTCTTTATATTATTTATCATTTTATTTTGCAAAACCCTAAAAACACATAGTCGGCACAAAGAAACATCAAGAGAGGAGGCCTTCCAAATTGTTCTCCAGGCTTTGAACGATTTTATAAGGGTATTGAAGGTCAGAAAATAATTGTGGGAAAAAATAGTGAGAAGATTGTGGAGGCTTGGTTCTATTTTATGGTATCGGTTTTGTTCGATTAATTCAACCGAATTTCTAAAATGCCCATAGAATCATCAAAAATTATCAGAGGTATTTTATTGAATTGTTTTCATCATTATTAATTCATTATAAACACAAGAAAAAAATGCCATTCATGTTAATCTTGATCATATGAATAAATATGTTCGAAACCACTAAATTTAGATTAATTGTGTAATCGGCAATAAAACAATTTTTAAATTGATTTTTATAATTTTCTAAGGTTGGATGGATTATTCATGTATATCTCGATCAATTGTGGGTTAAATTTTTTAGAGGACTCGAAATACATTTATTGGGCTTTAGGTTTTGCCGATTTGCGAATAAAGAGAAAAAGGAACGAAATATAGCTAAAAAAGAATTAGGGTTAGGGGTTTCTATATTTTCCCAGGTCCAATACATGATATTTAATGTATAATAAAATTGGTAATTATTGGGGAAATTTTACTTAGGGTTCTTTGTGCACTTATTTGTTACCCGATTTGAGTTTTAAAAGTATAAGGGGGTGTTTTGTAATTTCTGAAACTTTGGGGTCTGATTTAAGCATGTTATTATATTTGTTATGATCTGAGAAAATCATTTGGGGGGGTAGAGAAATGTCAATTTTGAATATTAATTTATGTAACCTTTACCTATTTACTGAAACTCTTGCTATCTTATAGAACATGACTATTTTATGGAAATTACTATATTAGAAACCTGCTATTTTTGGAAAGTCTATTTTTTTACGAAAGTCTATTTTTGGAAAGTTTAATTAGGAAACTTATTAATAAGGAAAGTTCGATATTTATGGAAAGGTTAATTAAGGAAAGTCTATTTTTTGGAAACTTATTATTAATAAGAGCTGCTATTTTGGAAAAGTACCCCAATATACAAGAATACTAATCATGAAACATACCTCATATGGACATTGTAATCATGGAACGTTATACTAATCAAGAATCATGCTATTATAGAAAGGTACTAAATAGAAAGTTACTAAAATAGAAGTGACAAACCAATGGAAAGTAACCTTAATCATGGAACAAGTAACTTATATATGTCCTTTTAAATGTAGATCGCATCATTAAGCAAGGAGTAGCTTCCATTTCTTTATACATCTCTTATCGTTACGGTCTGGAATAGCGTACTGGATATTCCGTCCTTTCAGTCAGACATTCTTTTCTTTTCATGATTCTATCCCCAGAACTGCTATGCTTCCCTTTTTATGTCTTTTGCCCGATCCTTTAGTGGCTGCTTTCAAGATTATTCCTAGTGCTCAGAGCTTCTATACGAGACATGAATTTTCATGACTTACCACTAGTCATGGATAGGTACCATGACCGTGACACCTGAGGCATCCTGTGCTACGACTCTCTTTCGTGTTGAGATGTGATTATCACGCGGGCGGTTCCCTTTTATGTTACAAGATTATAGTTCATGTTTGGCCATTATTATTCAGGGGGTATGGGTGCATCCCTAGCTTTACATGTTTACACGTTCATGGTGATTGTGTTGGTGTGTGCTCTACATCCCTCATCACATTGGAGTCTGATCCCTCCCCCCTTATTATTATAAAGATGTCACCCCTCTATTACTGTTGAGGCAGCCCCCTCTTGTACTATATGCTATGTATTCATGACATTCTTTTTTGGACATGTATGTATTATATAAGTCGTGGGGATTCCTTATTTTTATGTTTATTACTATCATGGTATTCATGACATTTTACTTCGTATTACGATGCTTTACATGTTATTTCCTATTCTTCATGACGCATTCTCCAGGTTTCTCTCATGACACTTTGATCTTTCCGTAATTACTTGGTATTACTATCAGATTCTTACTTATTAATTACATTGTTAATATATCCGTTCACTGAGCGTTATGCTTATCCGTATTTTCTTTCTCTTGTTCTTAACGGCAAGTATCTAGAGGAGATTGGGCTATGAGAGCGTGGTGGCTTTAGGAAGTGACCTATTTAGCTTCCTTTCTTTATATCGCAGACTTTTGAGGTGTATACTATCTTGGACACATGTTTGTCCCTTTAGGACTTCTTTTATGTTATTCAGGTTTGATCTCATAATTGGGCGATGTTTGCTCTGGCTTTACCTTGTCCTATGTTATATTTATGACTTTATGCCTTATTATGCTTTGATATGACACCATGATTATGACGTTTCGCTCCTTTCGGAGGTTTGAGAGGGTTGTTATACGACCTTGTTTCTGCGAGGAATTGAAGATCTATAGCCTCAAACACAAAGTGCCGATTAGATTAGGAAAACGAGGATCGTAACATCGCATTGCACTTTCTTAGTATTCTTATTCTCAATCTGGTAAGTGGAAGTCCCTCCACAGAAGATATGCTTAATCAACCTTCATCTTATAATACAACCTCTCACAAAGATTTGAGCTTGAGAAAGACGAAAGACTGTCATAGGATGTTTACCACTGAGACCTTTTGTTGATGATAGCCTGCAAAATGATTCTCATGGATGATGCAGTTTCATTAACATTAACAGTGAGGGATTCTATACGCTATTCTCTAGATGATGACCAAGATTAGCTGAACGGCGAGCATCTCCTTCTCAAGAGGTGGTTCTTCAAATTCTTTATTACCGATTTAGGGCAAATTAGAAGAATGTCTCTGAATTGATCAAGACCGAGAATGTGCTTTTTGTTATTCATCTTGAATCTGACAGATCGGTTATGAACATAAGCAGGGCCCGAATTCTTGTATAGCATTCTCTGGAGCCTCCAGCAGTGACTTCGGAATGCCTTATAGAAAAGGAAGTGAGTTTTAACACATCGTATAGACAACTTGAAGAGTTGCTTCCTTGTTGTGACATCCGAGCTCTAGCGAGTACTACATTTCCCAATCTTAAGTCGGGTTTTCTTTATTTTTTTACGTAGTCGGCAGGAGGAGCCATCTAAACGCATCCATCCAAAGCGATCTGATCCGCTATTGAGATTTCCATGAGTCTGTTTAAGAAAGAGTGAGTGTAGAAAATAAGGAGACACAATCATTCATTCATGAGAACCTTTATGACTTTTAGCACTTTTGAAGATCAATCATCTTAGATAGACGAATAGCGTATGAGACAGAGGCACCTATCCTAACAACTAAGTTGAATGCAGTTCTAACTTGGTTTTGTCAAGCTTTAATGGTCTATTTTAAACTAAGAGATTTGTTTAATTTAATCTTAGTTAGAAAAAATCTGATCTTAAGTGTGTTATGTCAAAAAATTGGTTAAGTGTTGATAACATCTTCACTCGTTCGGTCCATATAATCAAACACTCGTTTGGTTCATATAAAATTTGCTCGACCGGGTACCCTCATAGTGACACCCGGTTCGTCCTGAGTTGGTTTACTCGTTCGGTCCACAAACAGGTTAACTCGTTCGGTCCATCACTGGACACTCGTTTCGACTATGCTAGTTCACTCGTATCATGCGGTCCTCACTCTAGTCATCTCGTTCGGTTCTTACGATGACTTCACTCGTTCAATTCTACTTGATCCACTCATGTTCGGTACTCAATAACAATTCACTCGTTCTTGACCCATACTAGATTCACTCGTTCGGTCCTCATAGTCATTCACTCGTTCGGTCCTCTTAGTCTTTCACTCGTTCGGTCCATACTGGATTTACTCGTTCGGTCCTCACTAGGACTCACTCGTTCGGTCTTCCTATGGATTTACTCGTACTGATCCTAATGGCTTTCACTCGTTCGGTCCTTTTTACCAATTCACTCGTTTGGTTCCTTTACACTGACACTCTCTGATCGGTCCATTATTACTGAATCACTTGAACGATTCACTTACACGACAATGTTTCGGTCTTTTTTTATAGTTCTAGATCGATTACATACTAGCCACGTTCGGTTCATTGCGTACTTATGCTCATTCGATTCATAGGTTTATTTTTGATCGTTCAGTTTTCTTAGGATTTCTAGATTACTCTAAAGTTATCTCTATTCTAGATATCTCCATTGACCTATGTCCTATAAACAATCTTCATAAAACCTATAACATTTATGGCATATTACTGAGTATTCGAGGCACAACACAGTCAGAACAGATTAAATCACAAAGAATAAAAAACTTTAACTACCGTATACATATATTACACCTAATCTACAAAAGCCCCCAATCCATTTTTGAAGCTCTTAACCACATTTTTGATTTCAGAACCTAATTTCATAATTAGGGCAATTGTGATAAAAAACAATGGCGAAAACTATCAATTCCTTTGGGATTTCTAGTTGATTAGGTGTGCTGATCAAAAATTTAGTAACTACCTTTGAGATGAAACTGAGTGAATTTGCTTGTTTGATGTGGTGCGATTTGGAGAGTGTGCGTGTGTGTGTTTGAGTGTGTTTGTGTGTGTGAAGAACAGTGAAACAAAACAGGATGACTTCTAAGTTTAGCATTTTTCATCTTTAGCACATTTGGTCCCTCTTGTTTAGATGATATCTAAGTTTTGCATTTAAGTTTCTGGCTTTACTAAGGTATATCAAGTTAAAATTATTGTGGCACTTTTGGTCCCTAAAGTTTTTTACCTCGACACCTATAGACTTAAATTTGCATACTACACCCAAAGTCAAATAACAAATAACACATTAAGACAAACAAGTGTAACTTAATTACTTTCCTATCAAGGATATTCGTTAAGTTTGAACATCTTTTTCCCTTTTGACAGTCATTTTATTATGACAATGAAATTTGACATTTCTCTCCCCTCAACAATGACCGATTTCATTAAAGAGCTGTGTTTAGACATTGTTTTGGAAGTCAACTGTATCTTGAAATTATTTTCAGATGCGGGAATGATTTGATGTTTTATGGACAAAAACAACAAATACCAAGATAAATAAGATTTCTCTTATTTTATTCACCTAGATGCACTGAAACGTAACTTTGGATCTAGGAAGCACGGGTTGTGATGCAAATAATCACAAGCCTTTGCATTGGTTCCAAAGTTGCCATGCTCGAGAATAAAATTTCCCGTTGTTAGGAACAACTGTTTTTAGGACGACAGTTTTCCTCACTGGAGAAAACCGGGTTCTATTGGACATAATAGCAAGACAAAGACATGTTTTGAAAAAAACATTTGAACTTTAGCTAAGAACTTTATTTATGCCCAAGTGTCTTTATTGAAAGAAATTTTAGGACGTAACTATTATCGTTTGCAAAGACATGCCATTGAAACAATCTTTTTGACTTTTTCTATATTTTTAATTTTGTATTTTGTTTTTATAAAGGTTTTATAAAATGAAAATCTTTTTCGTTTTTCTTATTTTATATTTTTCTCTTTTGGTTTTATAAAATTTTATAAAAAATAAAAAATAAAAATAAAAATAAAAATCTTTTTGTGTTTTTTATGATTTTAAGTATTTACTTATTATACGGATATTTGAATTGGTACCACCACTATTCATCAACTTCATCATGCAAATGTTCCGGAGTCTTCGGCGTACACTCCACATTCCGGCTTATTGATAAGAATTCATTTTTCTCGGCCAAGAGCTTTAGTGAGATGTCCGCAATGATACCTCAGTATTGCCAAAGTAAAGTTCGTACACCATTCTAACCTGCTCTGATGCCGTGAAACCTGATGTCTATATGCTTAGATATGGAATTGTATTGAACGTTGGTTGCGAGAATAAGGCTATAGCACTTTTTGTTATCCTAGTACATTGGAATTTTATTGAATCAAAGCCCTGTCGGTAAGTTGTGATCTCATCCAAAAGATTGAGCACAAACCAGCCGGAAAAGCAATATTTCCGCTTCCGTCTGGGATATAGCATCGCTTTTCTGCTTTTCGAGACCAGTTACAAGTCTATCACCAAAAGTTGTATACTTGCCAGATGTGCTACGGCGTTGTATCTTGTACAACAGCAGCTGCCTCTGCACATGCTATTAGTGCCAAGGCAAAGATCCTTCGGATACCAAAAGCCCGATGTACGGTTCCTTTTAGATACCGAAAGATCCTTTTTACCGAATTTAAGTGCTTTTCGGTAGGCCGAGCCTGATACCGGGCACACATGCATATAGCAAATTGTAGGTCAGGTTTACTGGGCTATAAGATAAAGAAGGGTTGCAATCATTACCATGTAGTGTGAATGGAACGAACAACTTTCCCATCTTTATCTTCATCGTTTGGACTTCTCCTCCATGGGAGTATCCATGCGGGTCACAAGATTCATTAGCCATATTTCTTTGTGATTCTAAGAGCATATTTAGATTGGTTTCTGAAGATGCTCTGGGCCTTAGAGCATTTGTAGTCCTAAAAAAAATGAGATTTTATCCATATCGTACATCTTGAATTTGTTGAACACAAATTTTAGCGAAATAGATCACAAAGATCAGGAGTAGATGCAGCAAAGATAATTCATCGACATAGCTTTTGATACCAGTAGCAGTTCCTTGCCTTCTCTACAGTATGAACAGCGTAGGATCCAAGAGCCTTTTGAGAAGTCATAGATATCAGGAATGAAGTCAACTATCATCCAGCACGTGGAGCTTGTTTCCACCCTAAAGCGCTTTCTTAGCTTGTAGCGTAGTTAGGTTTGGTCAGGATCCCCAAAATCGTCGGTTGCAACCATAAACCTTCCTTCTCGCCGCTTACCATTCAGACCGCAGGTTCTTCACATCATTTGATCGATGACCATTGATATTATGAAAGCAAAAATGGGCAAAAACAACGCTAGAAAAATTCGTTATAGCCTCTAATCTTGAACCGGATGGCGACATGATCTTCGAAATCTTCCTCCTTGGCTGATAACACGAGCGACAACCGAGCTTGTTTTTCAGAAGCCTCCTACTCATCCGCTTATACCTTATAGATCCCACTTAAGAGAGATGACAAATGCTTTGTCTGGAGGAGGAACAAGTTCCCAAACTTCTAGACGTTCAATTCTGAAGTTCCTCTTGCCATAGCTTCAATCCAACATGCTTGCGTTCATGCGTCTTATAGTTTTAGGTACGACTGTTGTGAGAAAGGTATCATTAAGTAGCAGAATAAGGATTGTTCATGAGTTGTCGTCGTGTGGAAACTAGTCTTCTGAGAGCACCGATTATATTCTCAAGTGGGTGATCCTTAGTCCATTTGCTATTGTGTTTAGAAACTTGGTGATCGGGAGGCACAATTGTATGAATAACATCTGATGATGAGGATTGATCAGAAGTAACTTCTGGAATTGGAATACCAAAGTACGGATCATTACCCATATGTGCGACTTCAATATCATGATTGTCTTCTTCAACATCATGAGAAATAATAGGAGTTTGAGTTTCTTGTGTTGTATGAGAGTTACTTGGTGATGGTGCAATTGATCACACTATAGTGAGGAAGGTGAACCCGTTGATACAGCATGTTCAGGTGCAACTGCTTCGAGAATAGGAGCAATGACTTCTGGTGCTTGTAAATCAACATAAGGTGGGGGATTAAGTGACTCATCAAACATTGGTTGAAACAACAAATCCCAGTCAGATCTCGAAGGTGGTACAAATGGTGTTGAAGAAGGAGGGTTTGGCACGAGTCCTGAACTGATTGTTACAGGAGTCATTTCATGAAGTGCGGGTCCTGAACTGCTGTGTTCAGAAGCCATCGCGGTCAGCTCATCAAAGTCAACATGAATGGTTTCAATTATTCGTCTGGTACGTCTGTTGTAAAATGGAATGCTATCTTGTTTGGGGTGCCTTTCCACATGCAAATACCAATGTCAGCCTTCGGTTGTAACTTACCCAAATTCTTGCAATCATTCGTTAGTAGCAGACGTGTACAAACACATGTAGATAGATAGTCGGGAGGTTTGACGTGTAAAGCTCGAATGGTGTTTTACATGACGACGCCGTCTAATGGAACGATTTAGGGTATAACAGGTTGTATATATATATCCCCCCCGCCCCCCCCCCCCATATATTTATATATATATTATACACCCCCCCCCCCCCCCCCCCCCCCCCCCCCCCCCCCCAAAATATATATATTATATATATATTTTTTGGCACCGCTTCGGCCCATAGAAATAAAGGAGCTTTTGCATAAATTAACATAGTGCGGGCTGCTTCAATTAGCGTACGATTTCGTCTTTCAACAACACCGTTTTGCTGTGGAGAGCGTGCAACGGATGTTTCATGAGAGATGCCAACCTTCTCATAATATTCACGCAATGAACCTGATTAACACACTCAGTTCCACTTTATTGTTCTGATGCGCCGACGGTATCCTTAAGCCCGTACTTGGATCATCTTCAAAGTTGATAATAAAAGCTGAAGCCTCATCTTTTGATCGCAAACATTTTACCAATGGTAAACCGGCTAGTCGTTGACCATAACGAGGATGTTACTTCTTTCCATAGACACTCGCGACACGATTGGCCCAACAGAGTCCCTGATGCACCAGATCGAGTTTTTCTTGATTGGTATTTGATATGTCCTCAGATTTGGGTTTGTGGGGTTTCTTTGAACTTTTGCCTAATGCACATGCAGAACATAAGTGATCCTTTTCAAACTTGAGCTTAGGGAGACCTCGTAC
Source organism: Tanacetum coccineum (assembly GCA_026074375.1). NCBI lineage: Eukaryota > Viridiplantae > Streptophyta > Magnoliopsida > Asterales > Asteraceae > Tanacetum > Tanacetum coccineum. The sequence continues at coordinate 101,370 of BQNB010001336.1, read as the reverse complement.
AAGTCCATGTCTTGCAAGATGATTAATAGAACCAAAGTTCAAGTGAGATAGACGACGATGCCATAACCAAGACTTGGTTTTAGACGCCTTTGACAATAGACAAATAGGAGAGGATGCCATCATATTCCCAAGTGAGAGTGTATAAAGGTTATCCCCTCGAGATCCCGTCAGTAAATCAACACCTTCTAGATTGCGAATGAAGCATGTGTGTTGACGAAAAGCCACTTCAAGATTGGAATCACAGAATTGTCCCACAGAAAATAGATTATGCCCAAGTCCTTCAACGTAATAAACCCTTGAAATAGTAACATTCCCAATCTGATAGTCTCCAAAACCCATTATCTTTGCAACTTGATCATTTCCGAATTTAACTGTACCCAAGAATTTACTGATGAAATTGGTGAGCTGAGAGCGATCTCCGGTCATGTGCTTCGAGCAACCGGAATCCAAATACCAGAGGACGATTTGGACAACCTGCATTCATTCAGAGAAGTAGATGGAATATTGGTTTTTGTGGATCCCCAGGATTTACTGGGTTCCTGTTTGTTAGCAGACATTGGTTTTAAAACCTTAGTTTTGCTAACGGACTCAGTATTCTTATTCTTCCTAGGTTTCCTTGAGTATACCAATTTAACCACAGGTTTGGGTGATTCAGAGTCTAGAACTATTGGTTTCCTAGAAGGCACTTCATTAGTAGTGGTAATCCTAGTTAAAGGGCACGCATTTCCTACAATAGTGAAGGTCCGACCGGTAGGTCTCCAAATATATCCTATCTGAGTGAACACTTTTCCTGTTGGTTTCCAAATAGCTTTCTTAGATTTATGCTGCTTAGGTTTAGCACGAAATTTCACAACATTCATAGAATTAGAAACACACAAATTATCAGAAGACATGCAATCATTACTGTTAACACAGACATAATCAGAATCATCTTGTTTCTTGGAATTCTGCACAGACACAGATCCATTAACTTTAACAGTACCATTCCTTTTATTCAAACTAGATTTAACGTTCCTAGGGTGAGCTTCTACTTTATTCTTCGAATTACTACTTGGTGTTTGCGGAATCCTATCATTCCTGGTATTGCCTGAAGGCTGTGATCCGCAAGCACTAGTAGAAAGTCTTACTCCTGTAGAATGCAACACACGCGTGTTAGAAACTATGTTTGAAGTCAGGTCTAGTTTTGTGTTTTTTATGGATGTGAGTGTTTTGACAAACCTAACTTCCTTGTCCTTTTTCTTTGGTATGACCTCAACTAATTGAGGACCAAAATTGTTAATGCTAGGGCAAGATCTACTTATGTGTGAAAGCAAATCCTGGATGACTTTGGTATACCTAAAGGCAGACTCTAAAAGTAAATCGTGAGGATAATTAGCTTTTACAAGTTTGACTATATCCCCAAGGACCAAAGCTTCTTCTTGAGTGTGTTTAATATATGAGGAGTGAGCGGTCCTTTTATTCAACAATTTGGGCGTGATTGGTTCCATATTATCCTTAGACACATTTATATCAACATAGTGGGTCTCAATAGCCTCCTTATCTACAGCTTTTCCTTTAAGTTTCCTTAACTCGTTTTTTAGGGCTGCTATGACCAAACCTTGTTCCTGAAAGTTTTGCATTTAAAATCAAAAATTTCCCCAACTTTATATGACTTGCATGATTAACACATCACAAATGTTCTTTTGATTGAACACGTTTTGGTTTTAAACGTAGTCATAAAGTTGCTTATAAGTCTGTTCAAATGCTCATTCTCAGCAACAAGGTTTTGTCACTTATGTTCCCATTCAATGTTAAGAGTCTCAATTTCATCATGCCATTTTGACTGTACTATTCACAAGTTCCATTTAAGCGAACATAATTTGTTCTTCAATTTGACATGACGATGTCTTTTTTGCTGAGACTGAGCTCTTAATTCACTTAATTTAAACAACAGAGGAAAACTTGTGAACATTTGATTTAAAACACTGTTTTCTATTGAATATTTCCTGATTAAGTTGAGAATCAGCTTTCAAAGTGATGCAATGTTTTTCAAGAGTCGTAAAACTCTTACAAAGTTTATCGTAAGTTTCTTTATCAACAAAATCCTTTTTATTGAGAAGCTCAGTCTTGAGTTCGAGACACCTTTGACATTCATTCACAGTTTCACAACCTTCATCAGAGACAATTCACAACAGTTTTTTTACAATATCATTATCAATGCTTTGCCAAGAGTCGTCTCATTATCACTCAAAACTTGATTCATTTAACTTTGAAAGTTTTGGACTCCAAGCGTTGTTGTTCGAGCGGCTTGACCATTGATAAAATACATTTTGGTCATCGGCAAGTTCGTCAACCAAGTATTGGTTTGAAGTTATTGAAGATATCTTTTAATCTTTTATTAATGAATGATTTCAATCTCAAAACAAGCCTTTGCATGTGCAGAACCCCCACGTGCCCTCAGTGATAGTTGTGGCAGTGGTTCTTTCTTTGACAACCTGATCAAAGCCAGTAAGATAGCGTTTAAGCTCTTTCAAGCTAGTATTCACCATACTTACTTTAGGAAGTTCTTTTGGAACCTCAACTATGACGGTTGTGGAAGAATGAGATAGGTCTAAAGCTGGGACCGAAGTCGCTTTCCAATAGGCATGTTCACTATATAAATCAGATTGTCGAACAAATCATTTGTAGTAATCGTTATTAAGAACAGCATAATTAATGGGTTTAGTGTTCACTCTATGTTTTACAACCATTGGATCTTGTTCTTTCAAAATCAATTTTGAACGACTCTCTTCACAAAGCATTAATGTCTCATCAGAATCAGGAATCACAATAGTATCCATTTTAAGAATGGTATTCCCGTCATACAGCTTTGGCTTTGACTCCCGAGCTTTCTTCAGATAGAAATGTTTTCAAACCGATACTTGTTTCGAGGAATGATCAATATACAAATTTTGGATTTAGTCATACATATGAACTGTTTGCACAGCATTACCTCTTTTGAAATGAGTTATCAAGTTGCTTAATTTTCTTTTCTAAAGCAATTTCTCTATCAATATTTCTGTTTTCTTCCATTTTTAAATCATTTTTGAGATCAGAAACTATTTTCATTAAAGAATCCTTTTCTTGCACTTGTTCGAAAAGATTTTGCTTAAGACGTACAATCTCGGCATACTGTTCATTTGATCCTGAAAAACTGTTTTCAACATTTTACATTCTATTTAAATCTTTTAACCTCTCTTTATATCTGCCAAGCTCGGTAGTTCAAAAGCTGATATGGCCATTTTATATTCCAGAATTAACATTGGTGCAGTGCGTCACTTGGAGGTATTTTAATTGTTCAAAATAGATAATATCAATGACATCTTGTGAGGCATAAGAGTTAGAATTCTGGACAGTTTCCTGTTGTCTTCACTCATGTACTGAAATAAGAATGATATTTGCTATCACTATTATTTCATTTTCTGACTTGACTCACATAATTAACTGTTTCTGAAGACGTCACGTATCTGCTCAACTTTTTGATTAAATAAATCATAGGTTAGATTATCGGATTGAGTTACCTCAGTGAGTGCATCTGAGCATTCCTGGACAGATTCGTCATGAAGAGCAATCTTGGCTGAGTTGAGTTTCATCACAATCAGAGTCATAGGGCATCAGATCATCGCTGATAAGCAGCATTGTGGGTATACTGTCTGAGAGGTTTGAATGTCAGGAAGTCCTGGATCTGCCAAAATGCTATTCTTCCCTGTAAAGCTTGACCACTTGATTGAGCTTGAACCAGCAGCAACTTATTTTTGAACCATGGTTTCATCCCTTTTCCTCTTAGTGCTAAGTACACTGCTGTCAAAAAAGACCCTCCCCTTAGCAATTGTAACAAATAACAGTCCTTGTTTCCCGTGTTGCTTCCACTTGCACCAGGTGTGTATTTTCTGTTGTTCCAGCAGCATAATAGTTTGTCTCCCCGAACAGGTTGCACAGTTACTTTTCCACAAGAGGTAGCTTGTCTTGAAGGGTTTTGGACTAAGTCCTTAGCTGATTGTTGGTAGTAGGATACCGGGATGTGACAACAGCAGTTAAGAATGACATCATGTGATTAATTGCATCAATTGGATCATCCCCTTTCTGGAACACTAGAACAACTAGACTGGAGTCTGGTTGGGAAAATTCAGGTTGTTGCTGTTGATAGGCTGTGGGAGCATATTCAATTATGGATTGATGGTTGTGGAGAATAAACGTTTGTGACCGGTGGATTGGTACTCATTTGATGGATAAGTAATTGAAAGAGGTGTTGATTGATTGGTTGTGAATTGTTGAGTTTGATAAGGTGTAACAAACTGTGAAGACTGAATGAGTGAAATTGAGTTGAGATAGAGACTTTGGGTGAGTGTGTAGATGAGATTGATAAGCTGGCTGAGTTAATTGGTGAGATGCAACTAAAGCAAGAGGATCAGAGTTGCGTGCATGCATCAAACGAACTTCATTTGCATGTCTTTCATGTTGTTGCAGGTAAGCATGAAGCTGATCAACATTGTATGTGCAAGTCTTTGAACCAATTAACATCAGTAACAAATTTGCTTCCATTCATTAGGAAGAGTGTTTAAGAACTTGGTGTTAACTTGAAATTGTTCCAATGGCATCTTGGAGATGAACATGTCATTAAGTAACAGAGTAACCTCAAGTATACTCCATGTTAGCGTCTCTCCTTTCTTGTAAGTGAACTTATCGAATTCATCATACAGCTTGCACTTACGTTCTTGTTTTGTTAATGACGTTCCTTGCATCAGCAGTTTAATCTTCTCCCAAAGATCTTTTGCCATACGATGTTGACTCACAAGAGCATAGATTTCAGTTGGTAGGCCTTGGAGAATGATGTTTATTGCTTTGATGTCACAATCTGCTTGAATGGCTTCAGCTGGAGTCAGTTCAACATATTCCTTAAGCCTTGTTACTCCATCCTCAGTGATTGAAGGCCAAACAAGTGGTCCTTTTTCAACAGAAGCAAGAATCATTCTTCCATGTGGTCTATTCATCATATACAATTCCATTCTGCTTTTCCATGAATCATACAAGTGTTTTTCAAGCATCGGTGGTTTGTTGTCTCTTCCATAAGAGTGACTTATCCGCAAGAGTCGTCATTGTGAATCAAAAAGATTACAAATTGACGATCGTGTAGAAAGAATTTTGTTTGGTTACGTGAATGTTAAGTCTTGAAAGAAACTACACGGTTATTAACAAGTCTAGACAAAACCGAGAAAAAAAGTGTTTGTTCACTGGATTTACAAGTCAAAGAAAGAACCGTATAATTTAGAAAGAGTTTGTTAAGTTTAAATTTTAATTTGGTTTCACTAGTTCGATCCTAGCTAGTTCGGTTGTCACTGGTTCGGTCCTAGCTAGTTCGGTCCCCAAAGTAATTAGCTCGTTCGGTTCCCAAATAAGATTAGCTAGTTCGGTTCCCAAAGTATTTAGCTTCTGTTCGGTTCCCAAATAAGAATAGCTAGTTCGGTTCCCAAAGTAAACAGCTCGTTCGGTTCCCAAATAAGAATAGCTAGTTCGGTTCCCAAAGTAAACAGCTCGTTCGGTTCCCAAATAAGAATAGCTAGTTCGGTTCCCAAAGTAAACAGCTCGTTCGGTTCCAACTATAGTAATCTAGTTCGGTTCTCCTCGTTCGGTTCCAACACAAAGTATCTTGTTCGGTTCTCACTACAATGAAACTCAAATTTCACAAAAACCAAAAAGACCTAATTTATGGTTTTTAGATTTTTAATGGTTTTTAGCAAAAAATTCTTGTACAACTAGTGTTACTAACCCTATAGGAACAATAAAAATGAAAACTTTAAGGTTTTTAAGCCAAAAAATTTGAATCACTATTTTGCTCTTTGTAAAGGTTTTTGAACACAAATCAAACACAAAAACTAAACACACCACTCCATGGCTCTTGATACCAATTGAAGAATTCTAGTAATCTTATGATCAAACCAAGAACAAGAGTGAGATGTGGGTTGTGATGTTAGAGAGAGATTGGATGGAAAATGGATGAATTGTATAAAGATGGAATATGGAAAAATGGAACAACCAACCCTCTCCAAGGCTAGGAGAGGGGCTTATATAGTACCTATAGTGGCCGGCCCATGGGTTCTAATGGGCTTCCCATGGGTCTTGGGCCGGACTAGATTACTAATCTAATTAAGATATAAACTACGAGCTAAGACTATTACAACTTGGAAGTGACCGACACTTTTCGTGTTTCCAACAGGCTGGAATTAACCTTAGGTCTGACCAGAGAGAAAAAACCAATTACAAGTGTTCTTTTATTGGGCGGCATTGACTTAAATTACTAATAACATCAAATAATGTCACATTATTAGCATCATTTATCCCAACTATATTGCTCGTTTTACATTATTTTATATATGAATTGATACTTAATTGTTTATTTATGAATTACAGTTATTAGCAAGCAAATGGTGAAATTTAGTGAAAAGCACGTATTTTGGAGCATAAACGAAGGATTCAAGAAAGTATACTGATTCTGACAACCAATACGCCGTATCATTCTAGACAAATACGATGTATCCCAAGACTTAGACGAATTCAAGACCATTGCCTGACTTTGAAGAATACGCCGTATCCACATCAGCAGATACACCGTATATGAAACCTTGGTCAACATCCAGAACAAGCTGGTTATACTTCAATACGTCATATTCACATCAGCAAATATGGCGTATCTGTGCCCTAACTTCACAAAAGCATCCATGACGGGAAGATCCAATACGCCGTATCCAGAAGACCTTATACGCCGTATTCAGAGATGACTTATGAATATTATGGAATATTATATTCGTGGAGCCCATGCCAGGTTACCCAATACGCCGTATTAAACCCTTTCAATACGGCGTATCTACATGCTTTCAGAGCTTATAAATAAAAACCCTAAATATGATTTTCAGTATGCAAAGAAGCCATTAACCACCAAGTTTGATCTAAAGACGAATTCAGAAGCCAAGAAAGTCAGCAAAGTGCCTCAAGTCAATAGGAAAACTCTTGCAATCTCTACACTCTGCTATAAGCGTTCGGTTAGCGTATTGCTTTCTTACTTTAATCGTTCGTCTATGATATTATGTACTATTACAATGACTATGGGCTGATACCTTTAGGTATTAGTCGTGTTTATGACAATTTAATGTTTGGTTTATTTATATCGATTGTTTACTTATTCGTTGCATGTTGATTATGTTTATCACTTCATATATGTTTATGTTTCATTATGTGTTATTTATCATTCAACTGGATCTAAGATTGTGATAGAGTAAGACTAGAGTTTGGGACAAATACTACATATAGCTGATATATGTGACTCTAGATTAATATGACTACAAATTTATGCCCCTATTGCTCCATTAGTTAAGTGAGTGGTAGACTAAGCGGTGACTTCGGATTACAAATAACATTCTATTTCCTTGGATAGCAGTACGGACCGTGGACTACCAGCATATATATATAACGATTGAACATAAGTGGGTAAAGCCTCGATGAGCTAGGTTTCAATATTACCAATGTTATCTCCTAGATAGATTATAATCAATGATGTGAGCTTTATGCGAGTTTAGGTTAATTGTGACATGATTAACTGTAATACAAACCTAGAGTTTAGGGAGAAGTACCACCTAGCTTAAGAATGATATAACACCAACAAAGTAATACAATCATTGCACTCTTAAATCATTCCTGCATTTTATTAGATTAAACTGGCTAATACATTTTCCTTACATTAGTGCTTGGCCGCTTCTTCATCGTTTGTTTATCTGCTTGTGTGTGTTAATTATCTTATTTGTCTCGTTTAGTTTAGATTAAACAAAACTCATGCCAGTCTCTCAGGCTAAAAACTCCCCTTTGTGTTAGTTCAGGTTTAAGTAGAATTAATTAGGATAAATTAAGACTAACCAAGATAACTAAAATACTAATAGATTTAAGTATTGACACTCACTCTTAGTGATCGACACTCTACTTACCAACAAACCTACAACTGATCGGGTACACTGCCCGTTAGTGTTAGTTAATAGGTACAGTCGATAAAATATAAATAGTAAAACTTGATAAACAATATTACCTATACTAAATGAAACACATCAATTACACATAGGGTATCACATAAGTTTTTATAAAACGTATGCCAAAAGGAGTACAAAGAAGCATGCGCACATCTTTATAACACAAGTTAAGAGAACAATTTGTTAATGATGTGTCGTTGTGTGGTTGTAATTTATGTTTCAAGTTTAAATTTATATTTTGTCGACTTATATAACACCTCGTGTTTTAGGACAATGTACGACGTTAATAA
>BQNB010001336.1:3092-80873 GCA_026074375.1 Tanacetum coccineum | reverse complement strand
CGAGCTGTCATAGATTGTTATGAAAAAATTGTCCGTATTCCTCTTCCGAATGGCGAGTTTCTTGAAGTCCAAGGCGAGAGGCCGGAAAAGAATCCTGGATCACTTGCGTGTATCAAGGATGATGAAAAGAAGCTTGATGACATTCGAGTTGTCCGAGACTTCCCTGAGGTATTTTCAAATGATCTGTCAGGTTTACCTCCTGTGCGAGAGATAGAATTTCGCATCGATCTGATTCCAGGCGCGTCGCCAGTTGTTAAATCGCCATACCGATTAGCTTCGTCAGAGATGCTAGAGTTGTCGAACCAACTAAAAGAGCTTCAAGAAAAGGGCTTCATTCGACCTAGTCACTCACCATAGGGAGCACCCGTGCTTTTAGTCAAGAAGAAGGACGGTTCAATGAGAATGTGTATTGACTACATGGAACTAAACAAGTTGACTATAAAGAACCATTACCCTCTCCCCAGAATTAATGACTTGTTTGACAAATTACAAGGTGCGTGTTGTTTCTCCAAGATAGATCTTTGTTCCAGATATCATCAGTTGAGAGTCCGAGAAGAAGATATACCGAAGACAGCGTTTAGAACTCGATATGGGCATTTTGAGTTCACAGTCATGCCATTTGGGCTGACAAACGCGCCAGCAATATTTATGAACTTAATGAACCGCGTCTGCAAACCGTATTTGAACAAATTCGTAATTGTGTTCATTGATGACATCTTAATCTACTCAAAGTCAGAAGAAGAACATGAAGCCCACCTGAAGACGATTTTGGACTTACTCAAGAAGGAGAAGTTGTACTCCAAATTTTCAAAGTGCGAATTTTGGTTACAAGAAGTCCAGTTCCTAGGACATGTGGTCAACCATAACGGTATCCACGTGGATCCTAGCAAGGTTGAATCGGTCAAGAACTGGAAGACCCTTGAATCGTAAACTAAAATCCGTTCATTTCTAGGATTGGTGGGTTACTACCGAAGGTTTATTGAGAATTTCTCCAAGATCGCAAAGCCCCTCACCCTGTTGACTCAAAAGAATAAGACGTATGTGTGGGGCGATAAGCAAGATGAAGCTTTCCAAATTCTGAAGGAGAAACTATGCAATGCTCCTGTGTTAGCACCTTCCCCGATGGACCCCTATGAATTTGTGGTCAATAGTTGATGCATCAAAACAAGGTATAGGGTGCTGCTAGATGCAACGTAGGCAAGGTGATAGCAAAATGCGACGAAGACAGTTGAAGAAGCATGAGAAAAATTATACCACCCACGACCTAGAATTTGGGTGCGGTGGTGTTTCGATCTAAAATCTGAAGACATTATCTTTTATGTGACCGAAAAAAGTTGTTAATCTAACACTGACCACCAGAGTCTCCAGTACATATTTGACCAAGAAGGATTTAAAAAAGCGCCAAAGGCGTGATCGAGCTACTCAGTGACTACAGTGTGAGATCAAATACCTCCCAGGCAAGGCGAAACGTGGTGGGGCAGATGCCTTGAGCAAAAAAGAAAGACTCAAGCCCAGACGAGTACGAGTCTATGAGTATACAATTCATTCCGGACTTAAGACTAGATTTTAGAACGCAAAGCAAAGATTTCCAAAGATCTCAAGCCCCAACTGAATGGCTAAAGGATTATAGAAAGAAAAAAAGAACACTTTGGAGCAACGAGAGATGGTAAATCTACTTTTTTGATCGTAACTGGATTCCATCAGGTGTGGTGTAAAAGGAAATTGATCATGGATGAAGCTCATACATCTAGATATTCAGTACATCCAGGAGCGGATAAGATGTACTATGATCTCGAGATTGTATGGGTGGCCTGGGTATGAAGAGATACATTGCTGAGATATGTTAGCAGATGTCTTACCCGTGTTACCTAAGATTAAAGTCAGACATCAGAAACCCTCAGGATTTCTTCAGCAACCAGAAATTCTTGAGTGGAAATGGGAAAAGTAAACAATGGACTTTATCATAAAGTTACCTAAAAGCAGCAGTGGGTATGATACGATTTGGGTCGTTGTGGATAGACTGACCAAGTCGGCTCACTTCCTACCTATTCATGAAAACTACAAAACAGAGAAGCTGGCAAAGATTTATGTCAACAAGATTGTAGCGAGACATGGTGTGTCGGTGTCAATCATTTCAGACCGTGATGGTCGATTCACGTCACACTTATGGCAAGCTCTTCAAGAAGCGTTGGGTACAAGACTAGACATGAGTACGGCTTACCACCCTCAGATCGACGGTCAGAGTGAGCATATTATTCAGACACTGGAGGATATGCTTCGAGCTTGTGTTATAGATTTTGGTGGTAGTTGGGATACTCATCTTCCATTGATTGAGTTTTCTTATAATAACAATTACCACACGAGCATTAAGTATTCACCATTCGAGGCTCTGTAGGGGCGGAAATGTAGATCCCCCGTGATATGGACTGAAGTTGGAGAAAGTCAGCTTATTGGACCAGAAATTGTGCAAGAAACGACAGAAAAGATTGTTCAAATTAGGGAAAGGTTGAAAACAGCTAGGAGTCGCCAGAAAAGCTATGCTGATAAGAGGCGTAAACCTCTTGAATTCCAAGTTGGAGACCGAGTGTTACTTAAGGTATCTCTATGGAAGGGAGTGGTACGATTTGGTAAGAAAGGAAAGCTGGCACCACGATATGTGGGACCATTTGAAATCGTGGAGCATGTTGGACCGGTGTGATTGCGTAGTTTTGTACACGTAAAATATAATATAAAATAATATAATCCCGAGAGTAATTAAGAAAGTTACCAAGTTACCTTGATAAAATTCACTCTCAAAAATATATATAATATAATATATAATACGTATATTAGACCGGGCAAGTATGATCACCCGGGTCGTTTCCCCAATGACTAGTGCAATGGAAACCTCGATCTCGTTCGGAATGATTGATTTGAATAAGAAAAGAGATATTTTTGAATTTTTGATTAAACTACAAATTTAATAACAAGAATTGAAAAACAATTAACTAGCACGAAAATTAAATGCACAAAACGTATTAAATGCAAGCTAAAACTGAAATCTAAAATCTAAAACACAACTTTTAATAAATTTTATTCCTAAAAATCACAAATTTCAAAAAGAAAAATAAATGCAAAAGAATCAAAAATTTTCAACTACTATTTCTAATTTTTTTATGATATTTTTTTAGGAAAAAGTAATTATCTAAGTTCTATTTTAATTTCTAGAAAATACAAATTTAATGAGAAAAATATAGAAAAATGGTTTTTAAACTCTAAAAATGTGCAGAAAATTAATAGAAACAAAAGCCCTAATTTTTAGTACTCAATTAAACCCTAATTTTATCAATTAAACTAAAAACCCTAATTTTATAAAAACTAATTACTAAAAATTAAATTCTATTTATTATTCTAGAAAAGACAGGGTAGATATTGAAAGAATTGAAACAATAGGGTAGGCGGGGTAACTTTAGCAAATTTACAATTCAGTTAAAACGGGTTGCCCTGAACTATGAGAAAGATACCAAATAAACCCTACGATTTCAGCTTATTTTGCTTATTGAAAAAGTGCTTTTCAGAAAAAACTTAAAACTACAAAGTTACTAAGGGGCTTACTCCTAACAACTTTAACAAAAGCACTTTTATCTTTAGACCAAAGAATAAGCTAGAAAAATAAGCAACATTTTGCTGTCACAGAAAGTAGGAGTATGACAAGGCTATTGGCTCTTAGGCTTATTTGAGCTTATTGACATTACTGAAAATGAAAACTAAAGAGACTTACGGTGTAATATAAGATGTATACAGTAGGAGTGTTTAAAAAACTAAAATAGCTAAGTAAAAACAGGATTTACCAAAGAAAATTAACTCAAAATGTGCTAGTTTAAATGGAAACTGTTTTTGAGCTTTTACCAATAAGCTATCAAGCTTATTTTTGGACCTAAGGCTGATATTTAGGATAAGCTACTCTAATTATTAAAATCTACCCTAGGTATAAGGGCTTTTGCAAATTCTAAAAGAAAAGAGAAAAACTCAAAGTGAAAACAAGGGCAAAAAAAATGCACTTGCTGTGTGCTTTTGCTGAGTGATATTTTCTTGCTGGTGCAAATGGTAAAACCTGAAAGGGCAGGTGGGCATCAAATATTAGATCTATATGAACTTAGTGGAGCTCTAAACAACCTTAAAGTATAAGATGCTTTTAAACTTTAAACCTAGTGACTTACACAATTTGAAAAAGTGCCCTGGTTGCAAAAAGAGAGCTTATTAAGCTTCACATTTGCAAAATCAATAACTATCTTTAAAAACTGTTTTAAACTTGATATTAAAGTCTAACTCAACTTAATGAAAAGTTTTGATAGAGTGTAGTTGACTTTAAGAGTCAACTACAGCTAAATCCAAACACTCCCTTAATATAAAGCTGTCAAACTACTTTACACCTAAAACCTTTTAAACTCTAAAACTTTGTAAAGCTTTTTATCTACTTATACTAAAATTAACCTAATAAAGCTATTTAAGAAGTAAAACTACTAGCTTATTAAGAGAAATAAGCTAGTTACTCTATAAGGCTTAAACTACTAGCTATGACAGAAATGTAAATATGAAATCTAATTGAATTTTAAGATTTAGAAAACTTAGAATAATGACAACTAAAAGCTATCTAAACTAAATGCAACAGGAATAAGCACAAGTATAAGCAAACATAACTGAAATAAGCTAAATGAAATACTAGGTAAATGCTAACTTGGAATTGAGAGAATTAAACCTTATTTTTGAAGAATCTTACACTAGACTATCCCACGTAGAAGCTCAGTGTTCCTAATGGCACCATGCCTCTAAACCAGCTTAATAAGCTAAATGAGCTTATTAGAGCTTAATGCTCTTGTAGCTTCCAAAAATTGAACACAAACACTCAAGTGATCATACTAGATTGTAACTTGGATGATATTGAGTAAATGAATGCTTTTAAAACAGAAATATTACTAAAATTGAGGCTCAATAGAAAGCAATAAGCTAAATGTATCATATTAAATCTTATTTTTTTATGAATCGACTTTACAAAAACTGAAAACAAAAGATTAAGAAATCTGTAAATCGACTTTTTATTACTGAATTAACAAGAAGTTAGCAAGTTAAAATGCAACGATTCCAAGAGCTTAAAACTAATTGCTTAAAAGTAACATAGAATTGCTTAAAACCGGAAAATAACAAAGTAAAAGGAAATTAAAACTACAAACTACAACTGAAAAATGAATGTCCTAGCCTTCTATTTTATAGAGGGAGAGTGAAGAGGGAAGGTTTTCTAGAATGGTCCATTGAATCTCAACCCTTGATTATTTGCGAGATGATTGTGGCCGTTTGATGAGTTTAGTGAGGTGGCATGGCCAATGAGCTGCTGCCACGTGTTGGCTTATGATTGGTGAGAGTGTATGAACCGGATTGAGGGCTTAAAAAGGAGCGGGGTGTAGGAAATTTGGAGATGGGTTTGTGTAAACTTTGGGCGGGAAATTCAGTTGTAGCAGTTGGTTAGTTGCGAGTTATGCGGGGTGTTTATTTGAATGTTTGGAGTGTTGTCACTAGTGGCCCTTGTCTTTTCACCCGCCTATTTGTAGTGTAAAACAAGTTTGAGAATGGCAGGATAGGTCCTTGTGTTTGCTTTCTTTATTTCTTCTCTTTATTCTTTAATAAAACACTTTCCTCTTTTGTCAATTTTGGCCCCTTGATCTTTAATCTTCCAAATAAACCCTTGAAACTTTGCACATTTGTCACTTATGGTCCTTTGACTTTATTTTGAACTTTGACTTCATTGTTTCTTTCTTTGACTGTGTCGGGCTGATCCGGCTGTGATCTCTGGCTGATTTCTCACTCTTGCTCTTGCCTCTTTGACTTTTATTCTTCCCCCCGTTATCTTTCCTTTCGCGATTTTTGATACGTTTTTTTTGCTATTTTTTTGTCTTTCAAAAATCTTCCTGCACAATTGGACACAAAAGCACATGAGTAAGACATTTTCTATTCCTTATGTCATTTTTATTGGCTTTTATATTTGGCAAAAAATCCCGGGTTAAAATAAGTGTACAATTAAGCAAAATATCAAAAATTTCCCCAACTAAAGATTGGCGTGTCCTCACACAATGTTATAAATTTAACACTTGTAACTAAGAAGGTCCCAAAATGCCCTTGTTTAGAACCTATAACTTATAACCTTACTTTTATGAATCACCTTTTTAAACATCTTAAGCTTTTTCTCAACATTTTATCTCATGGAAACACATTAATGGCAATCATTGCAATTTTGCAACTTTTAGGCTCATTGAAATAGGCTACTCCCGATTAATAGAGCACAAAAGAGGAAAATTCGTCTTCCCTGACTTTTCACTAGACTAAACAAAGCTATTAAACAAGATCATTGTCAATATAAGTCCAAATGGTTAAGCTCTTATACTTACAACTTGTGAACTTTTCACTCCCAAGAATAAATTAATGATTAAGATGTGTGCACTCTTTTCAACTCAACCATAGATCAATTTATCTTTATAGTTGAAATCTATCTAAGCTTTACAAATAAGCCTTGTGAGCTTAAATGTTAATAACATAGATAAACCTCAACTCAAAGCTAAAAGAAATTAGGAAACAAAACTTATAAATTGATTTAAGAAAATGAAATTTTAACCATTCTTTTATTTTCAATATACTATAATTTTTTTTTTCAATAGGAATGTTGTTCTTAGTTCGAACCCCTACTTAGGCCTTTCTCCCAAATAGGATATCGCATCAACAACCGGTGTTCTTAGTTCGAACCCCCACTCCGCTGCTAACGTTTGTGGGTTATCGCGACAACACCTTTTTCCTACAAAGCCTAGAATCCAAAGTCCCTTAGTTGCAATCACCACCTAGGCCGCGCTCCCTAGTGATGAATGCCTACGAACCTTGATTCCACGTACATAGTCTTAATCCTTAGTTGCGACCCCATCCGAGTCTCACTCTCAACATGGATACGCCAACGATTAAAACTATATATAGCTTTTATTATTCTATTTTTGCGAATGCTTCATTGGCACGAAAAATAATGCTTTTGCATTAGAAATGCTTCATTGGCATTCTTTTTATAATTATATTTTTGGTGAATAGAAAAATTTCACTTTAGAAAAATCAACTTATAAATTTGAAACCAAAAATCTTACTTACATAATAAATGAATTACTTTCCAAAATGTAAGACTTTTTCTAAAGACATTGGTTGACTTAGTTAAATTAAAAAGAGCACGTATGATTAAGTGTGTTAAGAGCTTGTGGGAGTAAAAAGACACAAATCATTCATATAAGCTTTAGGTTTTCCAAATAAACCTTGCTTAAACAAATACACTTATATTTAACTACATCATTTCTTGTTCTTCACATTTTAAAATCCAAAGCAATAGGATTTGTGAAAGCTTGGCCCTACAAAAGGTAGGTTAAAGAACTAGCTAGGGCATTTTTCACCCGGTCAAGTCAAAATTAACTCCTATTTCTCACCAACGGACTACCAAAAAGTGGTGTTTTTTTCAAACTAAGCTTCTTTTGAGCTTTTCTTGTAAGCAAAAATTTAAAATTTCTCACTTTTTCACAAAAAGGTAATTCAAAAAGATTCAAACAAGGTTGCGTGAAGTGCAAGTCAATATCGAAGATATCCTTCCCCAAACTAAAATGAAACTTTGTCCTCAAAGTTTAAAAATAAGGGTCAAAAGGAATCTTTAACAAAAATTCTATGGTCATGCCAAAAGAATAGATGTTAGTTCGATAAAGACAAGGATAAGAGATTTCCCATTTTATGAAGAGAAGATTGGAGACCATCAATGGAAATTGTGGGAATTGCTTTGTCCTTCCACAATATTGAACCATGAAGCTTCCAAAATCCGGAAAACCTAGACAAAAATCACAAACAACCAACAAGAGACGAAAAAGAACAAGCTTCCTCTCTTCTTTACATTGTTAGCTCAAAACATTTCTAAAACGGCTTAGTTTTTGTTAAGCGAGTACAAGCTATACTCGCCCCCGAATTGATTTGTCCTTGGGGAAACAAAGAAAATAGAAAGAAAATATGAAAAGAAAATAAAAGGATAAGCATGGGGTGCCTCCCACGAAGCGCTTGTTTATTATAGAGTCCCCTTCGCTTGACTCTTTCCCCAAACTAGGTTCAAGGTTCATTATGGAGGATAATAGTAGGAATGAAGAAATTCCAAGAGGTGGAAACCTCCCCAAACTAGGGAATTAGTACGGATGAAAAGTGGGACAATTGAGGGTGGGTCAAAAATCTTAAGAGTTAAAGAACTCTTCCTTGTAAGCACATTATCAAAAATTCCTGGTTTAAAAACTTTATCTTCACTCCCCGTGGAGTAAGATGTGGGTAAAACCTCGGGATAGGTGACAAATGGTAGAAAAGATCGGGTAGTGAATGTGAAGGTATCTTCCTCTAAAACATTAACTTCAGCCATCACGGGCTCGTCATCAAAAGTAAATGACTCGTACTCGGGGAGAATCATCGAGTTATCAAGGGTAAACTCAATTAGAATAGTAGTACCTCTCCCTGAGTCACGGTCACTCTCGATACCCCGTAGTATCGAGTCATCCGAAAAACTAGGCACATCCGCCTCCTCTAAAGGCAAATCAAGATCCACAACGGGGATAGTAGAGGAGGGGCAAAATATAGGAGAAATCGGAATAGGAGGAGAGAGACTAAAAGCGTTAATCTTTTCAATTAAAAGATAACTTTCGACTAATTTCTCCCGAAGAGAAATGTCAAGCACCTTAGAAATGTC
Source organism: Tanacetum coccineum (assembly GCA_026074375.1). Lineage (NCBI taxonomy): Eukaryota > Viridiplantae > Streptophyta > Magnoliopsida > Asterales > Asteraceae > Tanacetum > Tanacetum coccineum. The sequence continues at coordinate 72,106 of BQNB010001336.1, read as the reverse complement.
GAGATCAATCTCTCCTTCGTCCTCCTCAATGTCAACACAATCATCAACATAAACATCGTCATCATAATCGTCATCGTCGTCGGTATCATCGTCATCAACATAAGCTTTAACGATTTCCGGCGAAATCAGAGCAAGATGAGCAAGTCTACTCGTGGACTTCTCGTAATAAGAAATCATACTATTCGAACTAATTAAACAACACTCCCCCAAACTAAAGTCATCGGACTCACTTGGGTTTGAAACAAGGGTCTCAACACTAATCGTCTCCGTTTCCGGAGTAGTGTTAATATGCCCGTCTCCCATTATGAGTGAATCCTTAGGCTCTACGTTTTGCGAAACGGGAATGTGAATCGTATTCGGATGAACCGCATAAAATCCCAAATCATCGTCATCATCGTCAATGATAATCTTCCGACTTCGAGCTCTAGCTTCAGATTCTCTAAGTTCTTTTGCTTCTTGTGTGATTTTTCTAATTTCAATGCTTAGACCATTGAATTTATCCTTAAGCTCATAAATCTTATCTTCACATTTTCTTCTATAATCAATATCGATCTCCTCCTTTCGATATTCTCTTATTCCTAACTCATTCATCCATTCTTTCATTTCTTCTAAACACTGCTGCTTCTGAATCTCCAAATCTTGGATTCTCATTTCTTGAGGAGATTGACTTTCATTTAAAGCTTGATTAGCTTTTTGAAGTCTCTCCTCAGCAAGCAGTTCCACAGTACTCTTCTCTTCTTGATCTTTCTGGACTTGGTTAAGAATTTCTTGCTTAAGTGGTTGAATTTCATTAAGAATTTGTAAATCCGTAAGAAGACTTTGCAACAATTCTTGCAAATACTCAGGTTGAAATTGCTCTTCTTCCACAACTTGCTTGATTTTCAAAAATTTCTCCTCCGCAAGCAATAACTTGATGCTCTTTTCATTATGAGGTATGTGATCATACTTCTTCAAGAAGTTTTGCATAGATTCTATAAGATCCGTTTGAGCATGTAGCATTTCCATACTTGCTACCGGAGGAGTCTGATAAACATCGGAAAACTGTGGGGGTTGAAATTGGTCAAAACCGGAAGAATGAGAATAAAAATACTCTTGGTTCATCGGCTGACATTGGTAAGTCTCATGAGATCCCCCACAGTTTTCACAACAAAAATATTGTTGTGGAAGAGTTTGTGAATCATGTGGGAAACAATCAAAATTTCGATTATAGCACGGTTCCGGCTCAGAAATGATCGGATCTTTTGGTGGACAGTTGTAACCGAAATGAGCACCTTTTCCACAAGATCCACAAATGCATTTTTGACAAAAAATCCCATTTAATGAATCACCGCACTCATAACAACAATTATGATCGATTTGTGGAGGATCTTGTGAAATATTCACACCGGGGTCTTGATCAACAACGCTTGGCTCTCGAGGAGCATTAACAACGTTGGTATTGTCATTGGATGACTCGGACGTATCTTGAAAGTTTTGGAAAACTCCATTATCAACACAATATGTAAACAAATCTTTTTCGAATTTCGTACGTATAAGAGTACATCCATGACAATACGGACCATCGACCGGGGTTCCACACACCGCACAATGCTGAGAAGAGTCGGGCACAGGAACAATGATCTGGTCATTAAGATTTCCTATCGAACAACACTCTTTAGTGTACCAACTTCCACAAGTTGAACACTCTTTGATTGCATAACGGGATTTTGAACGATTAGGCGCCATAAGAATTAAACATTATAGAGGATAAGGAAATTTAGAATTAAACAAATAAGAGGAATAAGAAGAATATTTTTAGCTTTTCCGAATAATACATAAGATAATTAAAGAATTTGAGATTGAGAAGATTCTTTTTGGGGAAAATTAAATTTTTTAGTATTTATTAAGAAGGAAAACAAAAATATTTTTGGTAACCGTTTATTACAAGCTTCACGATAAGTCTCCAAGATTACGCACAAGTGAGCGGAAAAGCTTAGCGAGCCGCAATGACTTCTTAGAAAGTAGCTATCACTTTTCCTTAAACTCACCTTATAGTTTGTAAACTTAAAGGTCCGTCGTACCTCGCAAGTACTTCACGATTTGTTTTGTTGTTTATTGGAATGGTTTAAGATGGATAGCTAGTATCCAAATTTGTTTATTTTTATTTTTTATATTAATTCGATAGGAATCGAATTAATGAATGTTTTGTATTTTTATAAAATATAGACAAAAATAGCAAAGTAACTTCCAAAGGAAGGGTCTTCAAAACTCTACTTCAACGAACATCCTCAAAAATCGTTCACGTCTTCCCCGGCAACGGCGCCAAAATTTGATATAGTAAACAAACAAATTTATATATATATAGTATTAATCCCGTGAAAATTCTTTCCAAAATACTTCTCAAACAAGAGAAATATAAGGTAAAAATCTCACTAAAGAAAACACAATATGTATATTTTTATCCGGGAAGTATTGTACTCCTCGGGTCGTGTCCCAACGAAGTCGTGAATTGAGATCTGAGAATAATTCGGATTCGAGTCAAGAATGGGTAAAGGATTTTTGAATTTGAAATTATACTACAAATTTAATAGCACATTTAAACTAGAGAACCGATTAAAGAAACTAAAATCAATTAACTAGCACGAAAAATTAACAAACGTGAATTAAAAACGTGAGCTAAAACGAGAATTTAAAATCTAAAGCACTTCTATTAACAAATTTAATACCTAAAAATCACAAATTTAAAAAGAAGATTTTAGGAAAAAGAATTAGAATTTTTTTAACTATTTTTGTATTTTTTATGAATTTCTAAAGAAAAATGATTTACTAAAAATAAACTTTTTCTAAAAATTAACACTAAAATTTTACTTTCATTTTTCAAAAATACTAGATTTAAAAAGAAAATTTTCACAAAAAAAAATCAAAAATTTTCAACTATTTTTCTATTTTCTATGATTTATTTAAGAAAAAGAAATTTCCTAGAATCTATTTTAATTCCTAGAAATTACAAATTTTATTGGAAAAATTAAGAAAAATGTTTTTTAACAACTAAAAATGTGCAGAAATTGAATGGCATAAAAATGCCCAATTTTTATAACCTAATTGAACCCTAATTTAATCAATTAAAAACCTAACCCTAATTTTATAAAACTAAACTTAAAAATATTAAAACTATTTTATTTTTCTAAAAAGACAGGGTAGGAAATGTCACAAACGAAAGTAAAGGGTAGGCGGAGTAACTGTGATGAATTTACACTCTAGTTAAAACGGGTAACCTTGAACTATGGAAAAATTACAAAACAGACCCTACGATTTGGCTTATTTTTGGCTTATTAAAAAAATGAAATTCAGCTAAAACTTAAAACTACAAAATCGAAAAAGAGCTTATACTCTACAACTTTAATAAAGGCACTAACTACTTTTGACAACAGAATAAGCTAGAAAATTAAGCTCTTTAAATCTGTTACAGAAACTAAGCTTATTCTTTGAAATTTCTACTTTTCTAAACAATGGCTTATATCTAGCTTATTTCTAAATGAAAGTGAAAACCAAAAGAAGCTATAAGGAACTTAAGATGTATACTATGGGTTTCTAAAAAGAAATAAGCTGAAAGTTAACTAGAATTACAAGAAATTTTCTATTAAAAAGTGCAAGTTCAGACTTAGAACTGAAATCTAGCTTTTCCTAATAAGCTAAAAAGCTTAAAACTAGATTCTAGAAACTAAGATTTTGGAATTAAGCTATCCTATGATTATTTGATGAATCTAGATAAAAGGAATTTTAAAATATCAACTAGAAATAGGAAATCAAAAAGAAAATAAGCTAGAACTCAAACTGCTGCCATATCACTTTTGTAAGAAAAATTGAGCTAGTTTAAAATGCTTAAAATGAAACTTAAGTGATGATTTTTATAAACCTAATAGAGTTCTAAAATCATGCTTAATTCTGAATTCTATATCCTAATATTTAAAGCTTAAAGACAACTAGAAAAGTGTACAGCAACAACAGCATTAACTGTTGTTGCTGATGCACTTGACCAACACTTTAGTGCAGGCTAAACTCTTAACTAACAACTCTTAAACCAACTCATTTCATGCTACTAAATCTACTTAAACCAAGCTTTATCACTATTATGCTTAAAATTACTTAACTTCAAATTCTTTTTACAACTAAAACTGTCCTGGTGCTTAGAAGAGAATTTTAAGTTCAAAACTTTGAATTCTACAAACTAATTCTCAAAACCTTTTTAAAACTTTATAAATTTGTTAAACTCAACTATGCAAAGTGACCTTTACCAACTAACTTTGACTTAAAGAGTCATTTACACCTAAATCCAAACACTCCTTAAGTCTAACTGTCTAACCTAAGTTTTACTCAAAATCTATTTTAAAGCTAAAATTACCAGAGCCTTATATCTACTTACTCTAAATCTCACCTAATTAAGCTATTTTAGTTATAAAACCTACAGCTTATTAATAAGAATAAGCTAGTTTATCAGCTAGCCTATTTCTACTTAATATGACAGAATTTAAAGAAATGAAAACTAACTGGATTTAAACTAAAACAGCTTTAAGCATTTGAGTATTTAAACTAACTAAACAAATCTAAACAAAATTGAGCACAAATAAGAACAAAGAAATAAGCTAATTGAGTAAGCTCAAATTTATGCTAAAATGAAATATACAAAATAAAACCTGGAATTGAAGTCTCAGAACTTAGCCACTCTATCCGAATGAGTGGCTTTAAGTAAAAACCTATTGGCACCTTGCCTCTAAACCAATGAGCAATAAGCTCAATAAGCTGAATTAGCTTATTATACCTATTTGCTTCCAAAGTTGATTCAATTTGAATTCAAATGACAAATAATGAACACTAATAGACAATAAGCAGTATTAAAGAGCTTTTAGTAAAGTTTGAACAAATCAAGAGTTAGAGAAAACAAAATAAGCTACAATGAGCTTATTTCAAGATTATTTGATGACAACAGCTTATTACATGAAAATTTTAGAACAAACACAACACAACTAGCTGTTATTGCTTAAAAATGAAAAATACAAGAGTAGTAACAAGAGGTGAAACTGAAATTTAAAGACTTAAAAAAAACTTAATTTCAACAGTACACGAATTTGAAAAATACAAAGAAAAATTGAAAAACTCTAAAAACTACTAACTAACTCCTTAAAACTGAAATACAAGCTCTATTTATAGAGGGATATGATGAGAGGATGAAAATCTTAGCTAATCCGAGCCCTTGATCCTTTCTCCTTTGATTTTCAGCCGTTGGATTCAAATGATGAGGTGTCCAGGCCAATTAGATGTTGACACGTATTCGAAATGATGTGGCGTTGAGGAAAATACGAGGTTAGATGAGCTTGGAGGAGCGGGGAAGGTGATTTAAGGGAGATGGGTTTTTGTTGATTTTGGGCGGGAAAAACTGTTGGGAAGGTTGTTAGGAAGGTTTAGCCGCGCTTAAGTTTGAAAGGTTTAGGATAATTACACAAACAGCCCTTGCGTTTCCTTTCTATAAGGTGTAGTGCAAAATGACTTTCGAATTTGTCAATAATGGCCCTTGTAGTTGATAACTTCTATTTTCCCTTTTAAAAACAACTTTCAACTTTTGCAACTTTGGTCCTTTGAACTTAGAAACTTCCAAATAAGCCTTTGAACTTTGAAAACTTGTCAACATTGGTCCTTTAACTTTCATTTGGGTCTTTATTGACTTGTATCGGGCTGATCCGGCTTTTGAGATTGGCCTTCATTCTTTACTCTTGTCTTGTCTTTTCCGTTTCTTTGTCGGTTTTGACTGATTTTGCTCACTTTTGTCTTTATTATCCTTTCCTGCACAATAGACACAAAAGCACATATTTTTCTATCCTTTTGGCATTATTTGGCTTTTATTTGGCAAAATCCCGGGTATTTAATATATACAATTAAGCACTTATCAAAATTCCCCAAACTAAAGGATTGCCGTGTCCTCACGCAATGTTATTAAGTGTACACTTTGTAAACTAACAAGTTTCCAAAATGCCCTTGTTTTCACCTTTTACGATTCACCTTTTTAAACATCTCAAGCTTTTTTCTCAGCATTTAATCTCATGGAAACACATTAATGGCAATCATTGCAATTTTGCAACTTTTAGGCTCATTGAAATAGGCTACTCCCGATTAATAGAGCACAAAAGAGGAAAATTCGTCTTCCCTGACTTTTCACTAGACTAAACAAAGCTATTAAACAAGATCATTGTCAATATAAGTCCAAATGGTTAAGCTCTTATACTTACAACTTGTGAACTTTTCACTCCCAGGAATAAATTAATGATTAAGATGTGTGCACTCTTTTTAACTCAACCATAGATCAATTTATCTTTATAGTTGAAATTCATCTAAGCTTTACACTTAAGCCTTGTGAGCTTAAATGTTAATAACATAGATAAACCTCATCTCAAAGCTAAAAGGAGATTCTGGAAACAAAAACTTATAACTGATTTGAGAAAATGTAATTTTAACCATTCTTTTATTTCCATATTTACTATATTTTTTTTTTACATTTGGAATGTGTTTTAGTTCGAATCCCTACTTAGGCTTTCTCCAATAGGATATCCATCAACAACGTGTGTTCTTAGTTGAATCCCACTCCGCTGCTAACGTTTGTTGGTTATCGCGACAACACCTTTTTACTACATAGCCTAGTAATCCAAAGTCCCTTAGTTGCAATCTCACCTAGGCCGCGCTCCAGTGATGATCTGATAAGAACCTTGATTCCTACGTACATAGTTTTAATCTTTAGTTGCGACCCCATCCGACGTCTCTCTCTAAACATGGTTACGCCATCGTTTAAAACGATATATAGCTTTTAATTTATTTATTTTTTTTTGCGAATGCTTCATTTGGCACGAAAAATAATGTTTTTGCATTAGAAATGCTTAATTGGCATTCTTTTTAATAATTATATTTTTGATGATTGGAAATTTTTCACATTTAGAAAATCAACTTATAAATTTGAAACCAAAAATATTACTTACAATAATAAATGACATTACTTTCCAAATGTATGATTTTTCTAAAAGGACATTGGTAGACTTAGTTAAAGTAAAAAGAGCACGTATGATCTAGGGGTATTAAGAGGCTTATGGGTGTAAAAAGACCAACAATTCAATCATTATTGCTTAGGTTTTCCAAATAAACCTTGCTTAGCGAAATACACTTTTATCTTAGACTACATCATTATTTGTTCTTCCATTTTAAAATCCAATGCAATAGGTGTATGAAAATAGCTTGGCCCTACATAAGGTAGGTTAAAGAACTAGCTAGGGCATTTTCACCCGGTCAAGTCAAAATTAACTCCTATTTCTCACCAACGGATTACCAAAAAGTGGTGTTTTTCCCAAAATAGCTTCTTTGGCTTTCTCTTGTAAGCATATAAATTAAAAATTTTTTTCTTTTTCACAAAAAAAGATAATTAAAAGGTTCAAACAAGGTTGCGTGAAGTGCAAGTCAATATCACAAAGTATATCCTTCCCCAAACTATAATGAAACTTTGTCCTCATAAGTTTATAAAATAAGAGTCAAATGGAATCTGTAAACAAAATTTCTTAAGGTCTTGCCAAAAGAATAGATGTTAGTTTGATAATGACAAGGATATGAGATTTCCCAATTTATGAAGAGAAGATTGGAGACGATCATAGGAAATTGTGTGGCATTTGTCTTTGTTCTTCACATATATTGTACAGATCTTCCAAAATCCGGAAATCCTAGACAAATAAGCACAAACAACCAACAAGAACGAAAAAGAACAAGCTTCCTCTCATCATTTTTTTCATTGTTAGCTCAAAAATGTCTTTAAACGGCTTAGTTTTTGTTAACCGAGTACAAGCTATACTCGCCACCGAATTGATTTGTCCTTGGGGAAGCAAAGAAAATAAAAAGAAAATGAAAAGGATAAGCATGGGGTGCCTCCCACGAAACGTTTATTTATTATAGAGTCCCCTAGCTTGACTCATTTCCCCAAACTAGGTTATTATGGTGGGTAATAGTGAGGGTGAAGAAATTCCAAAAGGTGGAAACCTCCCCAAACTAGGTATGAATATATACCTGTAGCATGTTGACCTGGGTTCAATAATCTTTGTAGAAAAGATTTTCAAGAGAGAAATGAGAACCCGGACAATGGCTTTGGTAAATCATGAAAGTCCATTAAGGGTGGGTGGAGTGGGTCTCAAAAAAATCAGAGTTAAAGACTCTTCCTCGAAGGACATTTCAAAATACCTGGTTTAAAAAACTTTATCTTCACTTCCCGTGGAGTAAGATGCGGGTAAACCTCGGGATAGGTGACAAATGGATAGAAAAGATCGGGTTGTGAATGTGAATGGTAGCTTCTCTTCATCTAACACAAACATTTTTCACCTATACCCGGTATGGAAGTTCACTTGTGTTAATTTTCTAAATACATTAACTTCTGCCTTCACCGGGCTCGTTATCAAATGTAAATGACTCGTACTCGGAGGAGATTTATCGAGTCATCAAAGGGTTAATCATCAATAGAAGTAGATTGTCCTCCCCGAGTCTAACGGTCACTATCGTTATCCCGTTGTATCGAGTCATCTGAAAAACTAGTCATCATCGCCTCTTCTAAAGGCAATTCAAGATCCCAACGGGGATAGTAGAGAGGGCCAATAATTTAGGGAAAATCGTAATAGGTGGAGAGAGACTAAAAGCGTTAATCTTTTACATTATAAGTAACTTTCGTCTTAACTTCTCCCGAAGAGAAATGTCAACGATCTTAGAAATGTCGAGATCAATCTCTCCTCCGTCCTCCTCAATATCAACACAATCATAAAATTCGTCATCAAAATCGTCATCGTCGTCGGTATCATCGTAATCGAACAAAACTTCAACGATTTCGGGAAATTGGGAGGCAGATGAGCCAAGTTTACTCGTGGACTTCTCGTAATAGGGAATCTTCGATGTCGATCAAATTTACACTCCCCAAACTAAAGATCATCCGGACTCACTTGGGTTTGAAACAAGGGTCTATCACTAATCGTCTCCGTTTCGGAGTTGTGTTTAATATAGCTCGGCTACACATATGAGTAAATCTTAGCTATACGTTTTGCGAAAGGAGTGGTGATCGTATTTGGATTGAACCACTTAAAATCCCAAATGATCGTCATCATGTCAAAATAATCTTCTGACTTCGTGCTCTAGCTTCAGACTCTCTAAGCTCTTTTGCTTTTGTATGATTTCGAATTTCAATGCTTAGTCATTGAATATATCCTTAAGCTCATAAAATCTGATTTTACAGTTTCCTTATATATTCAATATCGTTCTCCTCTTTGATTGTCTCTTATTCCTAAATCATTAATCCATTCTTTCATATCTTTAAACACTGCTGCCTCTGAATCTCCAAATCTTGGATTTCTTATTTCTTGTGGTGATTGACTTTCATTTAATACTTGATTAGTTTTTTGAAGTCTCTCCTCAGCAAGCAATTCCGCAATACTCTTCTCTTCTTGATCTTTCTGAATTTGGTTAAGAGTTTCTTGCTTAAGTGGTTGAATGTCATTAAGGATTTGTAAATCCTTAAGAAGACTTTGCAACAATTCTTGCAAATACTCAGGTTGAGTTTGCTCTTCTTCCACAACTTGCTTGATCTTCAAAAATTTCTCCTCAGCAAGCAATAACTTGATGCTCTTTTCATTATGAGGTATGTGATCATACTTCTTCAAGAAGTCTTTCATAACTCCTATAAGATCCGTTTGAGCATGTAGCATTTTCATACTTGTTACCGGAGGAGTCTGATAAACATCGGAAAACTGCGGGGGTTGAAATTGGTCGAAACCGGAAGAATGAGAATTAAAATACTCTTGGTTCATCGGCTGACATTGGTAAGTCTCATGAGGTCCCCCACAGTTTTCACAACAAAGATATTGTTGTGGAAGAGTTTGTGAATCATGTGGGAAACAATCAAAATTTCGATTGTAGCACGGTTCCAGCTCAGAAATGATCGGATCTTTTGGTGGACAATTGTAACCGAAATGAGCACCTTTTTCACAGATTTACAAATGCATTGTTGACAAAAATTTCCCCTTTAATGAATCAACCGCACTCATAACAAACAATTTGGTGATTGATTTGTGGAGGATTTTGTAAAAATATTTACACGGGGTCTTGATCTAACAATGATTGGCTCTCGAGGAGCATTAACACGTTGGTTATTGTCATTGATGAATCAGATGTATCTTGAAAGTTTTTGGTAAAACTCCATTATCAACACAATATGTAAACAAAAATCTTTTTCGATTTTCAACGATAAGAGTAATCCATGACAATACGACCATCGACCGAAGGTTCCACACACCGCACAATGCAAGAGAAGAGGCGGGCACAGGACATTGTCTGGTCTTAAGATTTCCTATTGGAACAACACTCTTTTGTGTCAAACTCCACAAGTTGAACAGTCTTTGATTGCTAAAGGTTTTGAACGTTTAGGCGCCATAAGAATTAAAACATATGAGGATAAGGAAAATGAGAAATTAAACTAATAGAGGAATAGAAGAATATTTTTAGCTTTTCCGAATAAAATACTAAGTTAATTAAAGTAATATTTTAGATTTATAAGATTATTTTTGGGAAAATTAAAATTTTTTGTATTTTTTAGAAGGAAAACAAAATATTTTTGGTAAACGGTTATTACAAGCTTAGATATGTCTCCAAGATTACGCAAAGTGAGCGGAAAAGCTTAGCGAGACGGCAATGCTTCTTAGATTAGTAGCTATCACTTTTCCTTAAACTCACCTTATAGTTTGTAAACTTAAAGGTCGTCGTACCTCTTCAAGTACTTCACGATTTGTTTTGTTGTTTATTGGAATGGTTTAAGATGGATTGCTAGTACCAAATTTGTTGATTTTTTTTTTTTTATTAAGTCGATTGGAATCGATTTAATGATGTTTTGTATTTTTATAAATTATAGACAAAAATAGCAAAGTAACTTCCTTAGGAAGGGTCTTCAAAACCTACTTCACGAACATCCTCAAAAATCGTTCCGCTTCCCCAGGCATATCGGCAACTAAATTTGATATAGTTAACAATACAAATGCTTTATATATATATATAGTATTATCCGTGAAATTTTTTCCAAAATACTTCTCAAAACAAGGAAATAATAAGGTAAATATCTCACTATAAGAAAACACATCTATGTATATTTTTTATCCGGGAAGTATTGTACCTCGGGTCGTGTCCACGAAGTCGTAATATGAGATTTGGCAATAATTCAGATTCGAGTCAAGAATGGGTAAAGGATTTTTGAATTGAATTATACTTACACAAATTAATAGCAAATTTAAAACTAAGAACCGATTAAGAAAATAAAATCAATTAACTCGCACGAAAAATTAAACAAAGTGAATTAATAAACGTGCCTAAACGAGAATTTATATCCTAAAAGCACTTCTATTAACAAATTTAATACTTATAAAATCACAAATTATAAAAGAAGATTTTAGAAAAGAATTAGAATTTTTTTTAACTATTTTGTATTTTTTTTGAATTTTCAAAGAAATGATTTACTAAAAATAAAACTTTTCTAAAAATTATACACTAAAATTTTACTTTCATTTTTCAAAAAATACTAGATTTAAAAAGAAAATTTTCACAAAAAAAAAATCAAAAATTTTCAACTATTTTTCTATTTTCTATGATTTATTTAAGAAAAAGAAATTTCCTAGAATCTATTTTAATTCCTAGAAATTACAAATTTTATTGGAAAAATTAAGAAAAATGTTTTTTAACAACTAAAAATGTGCAGAAATTGAATGGCACAAAAATGCCCAATTTTTATAACCTAATTGAACCCTAATTTAATCAATTAAAAACCTAACCCTTAATTTTATAAACTAACTTAAATATATTAAAACTATTTTATTTTTTCTAAAAAGGACAGGTAGGAAATGTCACACGAACGTAAAGGGTAGGGGAGTAACTGTGATGAATTTACACTCTAGTTAAAATGGGTAACCTTGAACTATGGAAAAATTACAAAACAGACCCTACGATTTGGCTTATTTTTTGCTTATTAAAAAAATGAAATTCAGCTAAAACTTAAAACTACAAAATCGAAAAAGAGCTTATACTCTACAACTTTAATAAAGGCACTAACTACTTTTGACAACAGAATAAGCTAGAAAAATTTTGCTCTTTATTCGGTTATGAACTATGCTTATATCTTTGAAATTTCTACTTTTCTAAACAATGGCTTATATCTAGCTTATTTCTAAATGAAAGTGAAAACCAAAAGAAGCTAAAAGGAACTTATAATGTATACTATGGGTTTCTAAAAAGAATTAAGCTGAAAGTTAACTAGAATTACAAGAAATTTTCTATTAAAAAGTGTAAGTTCAGACTTAGAACTGAAATTAAGCTTTACCTAATAAGCTAAAAAACTTAAAACTAAATTCTAGAAACTAAGATTTTGGAATTAAGCTATCCTATGATTATTTGATGAACCTAGATAAAAGAAATTTTAAAATATCAACTAGAAATAGGAAATCAAAAAGAAAATAAGCTAGAACTCAAACTGCTGCCATATCACTTTTGTAAGAAAAATTGAGCTAGTTTAAAATGCTTAAAATGAAACTTAAGTGATGATTTTTATAAACCTAATAGAGTACTAAAAACATGCTTAATTCTGAATTCTATATCCTAATTTTTAAAGCTTAAAGACAACTAGAAAAGTGTATAGCAACAACAGCATTAACTGTTGTTGCTGATGCACTTGACCAACACCTTAGTGCAGGCTAAACTCTTAACTAACAACTCTTAAACCAACTCATTACATGCTACTAAATTTCTATTAACAAGCTTTATCACTATTATGCTTAAAATTACTTAAACTTCAAATTCTTTTACAACTAAAATGTCTGTGCTTAGATAGAGTAGTTTAAGTTCAAAATTTGTATTATACTATATTCTCAAAACACTGTTTAAAACTTTTTATATCACTAAAACATAACTGACTAATGTACCTTACATTATACTAACTTTGACTTAATGTGTCATTTACACCTAATCCCAACATCCTTAAGTCTAACTGTCTAACCTAAGTTTTACTCAATAATCTATTTAAAGCTAAATTTAACAGAGCCTTATATCTACTTACTCTAAAATCCTCACCTTATTAAGTTTTTTAACTATTAAACCTACAGCTTATTAAGAAAAATTAGCTAGTTTATCAGCTAGCCTTTTATATAACTATGACAGAATTAAAGCAAGATGAAAACTAAATGGATTTAAACTAAAACAGCTTTAAGCATTTGAGGATTTAAACTAACTAAACAAATCTAAACAAAATTGAGCACAAATAAGAACAAAGAAATAAGCTAATTGAGTAAGCTCAAATTTATGCTAAAATTGAAATATACAAAATAAAACCTGGAATTGAAGTCTCAGAACTTAAAGCCACTCATTTCTGATGGAGTGGCATTTTAGTAAAAACCTATTGGCACCTTGCCTCTAACCATATGGAGCCAATTAAGATCATATAGATGAATTAGCTTTTTTTACACCTATTTGCATCTTAGTTGATTTCAATTTGTATTCAATGACAAATAATGAACACTATAGCAATAACAGTATTAAAAGAGCTTTTAGTAAAGTTTGAACAAAATCAAGGAATTAGAGAAAAAACAAAATAAGCTACAATGAGCTTATTCAAGTTATTTGATGGACACAGCTTATTTTTTTTTTTTAAACATGAAAATTTTAGAACAAACACAACACAACTAGCTGTTATTGCTTAAAAATGAAAAATACAAGAGTAGTAACAAGAGGTGAAACTGAAAAAACTTAGGCATGTGCAGGAGAGCATCTGCGAAGCTCAGCTCGAAGTGGAGATTCCGAAAAATTTCCATGAATTTCAAAGCTAAAAGGTCGTCCTTTTCGCGGATTTTCTCCTTGTTTACCCTAGATGGATATGGTAAAGTTGCTTTGGTTCTAGGCATGACAACTGGTTCATCAACTTGGACTATCGGAGGTTGGACGTCTTTGGTACTTCCGTTAGGAAGCACCGTGTCCTTTGTCACCTCGGTTTCAACTTCCACCACCGGAGGTGGAATTTGAGGTCCATCATATGAAACACCGCTTCTGGTGGTGATTGCTTTCAATTCACCCTTCGGGTTAGCAACGGTGTTGCTAGGAAGAGAACCCGAACTTGAAGTAGAAGCTTGGTTGGAATTTACGATTTTGGTGAGCAAGTCGGTTATGTTGGTCATTTGGTTTTGCATGTTTTGCATAACCGCATCATTAGCATTGACATAGCTCTCAAAATCAGTTTTTGACACACCCGAAGCTTGATGAGCTGGAGCTTGGTAAGCTGGGTGTTGATTAACCGGGGGTTGATACATTGGGGCTTGTTGTTGAACCTGGGGTCGTTGGATTTGACCCTGGTTATAACCATTTCCACGGTTTTGGTTTTGGTTCCAACGATTCTGATTGTTGGCTTGGTTGTTGTGTTGCATGGGAGGAAAACCGGGTGGTCTGATTTGGTTTGCCATCGGTGGCGGACGGTAACCGGAATTTCCTTGGTTGAAATTTGCTGCGGCTGCTTGCGAGACGTATTCTTGGATGTTATCTCGGTAATTGTTGCTATCGGTAGCCGGACAATTACGATATGAGTGGGCACCACCGCAGGTAACACAACTTTGCTCAACCGCTTTTACGGGAGCGGGAGCTGGAACTGGAGATGTCTGCTTGTCGAGAAGTAGAGCTCTAACCATATCTTTCAATTCAGCAACATCGGGAGATACTCCGGAGGTGGAAGCGCTCGTACTCACTTTAGCAACAATGGCTTTGCTTCGGGAGTGACGAACTTTGGACTTGCTCTCGATGATGCTTGAGCAATCAGCGGGCCTTTTGTCCAAAAAGTTACCACCTGCGGCGGAGTTCAAAGAGTCTTGATCATTAACATTTAAGGCATTGTAAAATGTATCAAGTTGGTGAAGCTCCGAGAATCCATGATGTGGACATGCTCGGAGAAGATCTTTGAATCGATCCCAAGCCTCACTAAACGACTCATCAAATCTTTGTTTGAAATTGGTAATTTCGTTCCGAAGATTTGTCGTTTTAGAAGGTGGGAAAAACTGATTGATGAATTTAGCAACGAGGTCATCCCATGTCTGAATTGATCGAGGGGGTTCTTTCTCAAGCCATATCCGGGCTGCCCCCTCGAGAGAGAAAGGAAAAAGCATCAACTTAATTGATGTGGTCGGGACATTAGGATATCTCAAAGTAGAGGTGATTTTATTGAAGTAACGGATGTGGGCATGTGGGTCCTCTTTGTCATGTCCGAAGAACTGCTTGTTCTGGACAAGAGTTAGTAACCCATGCTTGATCTCAAAATTTGCTGCCTCGATTTCAGGAACAACAATTGCGTCCTCGTATCCCTCGGTGGGAGCCTGGAGCAATTCTGCCATAGTTCGATTATCAGCCATCGTATCTTTGGGAGGTTCAACAAGATTCGGAGGAACTTGTTGTTGTCGACGTTTACGAGCTTGAGAACGAGTGCGCATGCACTAAAATAGAGAATAAGAAGAGTATTTTTGGCTTTTCAGTTTATTACAATCTATTTTAAACGGACAAGAACCTAAAACTAGACAACTTGAACCCAAATAGTCAGAATACTTCACGGTAGCTCTCAAAAAGATAAACGCACAGGTGAGCGGAGGAGTAGGAATAGCGCGAAGCTTATTTCTCCTTTCGGGTCGTAGTTCCTTGGAACAACCCTCCTTATACCCACTTTATAGCTTGTTTAACTTTTCAAGGTGAGCCGTATGTCGTAAGAGACACAAATGGCAAGTTTTTAAATCTTTTGTTCGAGTTGGGAACCAACAAGTTCACCGGAAGTTATTATGATAATACCTCAATTGAGAATATTATATTTTGGTATTTTTACCAATTTGTGAATTTTATTTCTTTTTTATGGACAATGTTTTTATATTTTTGGTTTTTTTTTATGATAATTATACTAATAAAAGAAACTGAAAAATATTTTTGTACTTTTTATGTTTTTATAGAAGAAAATTCACAACTTCAAAGACAAATTGTCAAACGTAACGATATTCTTTTTCAGCCTCCCCGGCAGCGGCGCCAAAATTTGACTCGCTCGTTCTCACCCCTTATTATATGTAAACAAATACAAACTTGTATAAATAAACAACAAGAGACGAAATCTCGCGAGATCAATGAAACCGGAAGCAGTATAGAGTGTTCCCGGGTCGTTATGTCCCAACGAGGCTAGAATGGAAAATCGACGAAAGACAATTGATGATTGATGTTTGATATGGACCAGGATGAGTATATGATTGGGTACTAAACCTAATATGCATCATGAACACAAGATATAATGGAACATAAGCTAGAACAAGCATGAAAGCTAGAAATAGCAAAAACACTTAAAACTTTTACACAAAGGCACAAATAAGCTCAAATAAGCTTAAGACAAATCAAATAAGCTAAACTAACTCTAAATAAGCAAATTCAGCATGCAATTAAGCTAAACTAAACAAGAGAAACACAGCAGTATTAACAACAGTTCTACCAGTATTAACTACCAGTATTAACTAACCGTACTAACTAACAGTATTAACTTGGAGTTAGTACTGTTAGCTTTAAGTTAGTACTGCTAGGCTAATAAAACACAAAGATACAAGAAATAAGCAAATAAGCTAAAACAGAAGTTTAACTACCCAAAATAAGCACTTAAGCATAAGAATAAGCAACCAGAATAGACTATAATGATTAATAAGCTAGAAAACTAAAACTGATGAACTCTTAAAATTATTTTGAAAAGGAAAATTAAGCTTAAATAAGCTTACTCCTAAAGACAGTAAAGGAAAATGGTTTAATTTACTCTAAAAAAAACTAAGGAAATCTTAAATAAGCAGAAATAATAAGCTGATAAGCAGAAATGGACTAACAGTACTAACAGTACTAACTAACAGTACTAACTTGGAGTTAGTACTGGTAGCTTTAAGTTAGTACTGTTCCAAAAGTGAACTAGCAGTACTAACTACAGGTTAGTACTGCTAGTTGAAAATACCCCTTAAAAATCATTTTTCTTTCAAACTAATTAAAAACAGATTATCTATTAACAAAATAAGACACTTATAAGCAATTTTAATTAAGAATAAGCACTTTAAATAAGCTGAAATAGCCTAGCAGTGTTAACTCAAAACTAACAGTTTTATCAAATGAACTAACAGTGCTAACTAAGAAAGTTACACAAACTATTTTTAAACTAACAATTAAGCAAGATAAGCACTAAACATACTTGATAAAGCACAAATAAGTAAACATAAGTAACAACTGAGCACTATAAGCAGTTCTGCAGTAAATAAATAAAGTAAGAAAAAGAGAGACTTACAACACCCTTGCTCAAAACAGGGCTAAATCAAGAATCTACAAGCTCTAGCTTGTATAAAACAAGCTAGTGAGAGTCCATAAGCCCATCCAGAACTGGCTTATCATCCATAAAATAAGCTGTGGTATATTTGAGTGTAATTTTTGTGATTAACTACTTAACTTTTTAATATTACTTAATTAAGGCAGCTTATAAACAAGCTGTATTGATAGCTTTTTGAACACAAAACAACACAATTAAGAAACTTAACACTTGAAATTGTAAACTGACTTAAAAAACTCAAATTGCATTAAAACTTGAAAGTGTTACAAAGCTGAAAGTAAAAGCTGTAAATGACTTTGAATTTTAAGCTAAGATTAAAATTTAACTAGTTACTAAGAAAACTAAAAACTAGATGCCTCAAAGGCTTACAAAAAGCTCTATTTATAGCCGAAGTCTTGGACTTGCAGCTTGTGCTTCTTTGTAGATACAAACAAAGTGTGCTTGTTGTGTGAGGTGATTCTAAAGCAAATCCCAGCCTTCGATTTCTTTTGTGCTTCTTTGGAGTCAATCTCAGCCATTGAAGATACTTGGGAAAGGTGAGGGATTGCCAACATGGCCTTTATACAGCTGGGAGGGAAATAGTAGGGTGGATGAAATGATTTTGGCTAGGGTGTCGAGTGGATTTGCAGGGAAGAAGTATGGGAGGACATCCAAGTTGTACCTGGGTTTGTTGGGCGGGAAAGAGGGCTTTTAGGGAAGTAGGCAGCTTTGGTCCCCTAAAGTCTTATAACTTCAATGCAATCTTTGCCCGGTTTGCAATTTTGACCCTTGCTTTGTTATCTTAGTAATACAACTTGAGGTTTTGGCAGTTTTAGTCCCTCAAGTTGTATTTTCTTCAATGGGTTGACCTTTGACTTTGACTTGACTTGGTCTTTTCCACTCCGTGCTCGGTTTTGTTTGTTTTTGGCTTTCTTTTTGTACCTTCTCTTGAATATCCGTTCCTGCACAATACAAATGCAAACATACAAATACAATGTATTTTTGGTACGTTTTTAGTCTTTTAAGTCCGTTATTAATGGAGAATGGTATGTGTAATTAAGCACATACCATACATATAATGTGCTTCCAATTCCTGATAATCAGACTCATCATCAGTATCATCCTTCCAATTAGCTTGTTCTGCATTCAACTAAACCCCAGCTTCCTCTTGTTTATACAATAACATCTTTTCCTTGTGATAAGCTACATCTCGTTTCGGTTTCTGACATTCCCTTGAGACATGCCCGTATTCCTTGCAGTTGTAACACTGAATCCCAGACTTTTGCACAACCGGAGTACCTACATTTTCCCTAGCCCCAGCAACATTGACTGCCCTCTGATTATCATACCCAGTTCCTCTATTGATTCTTGGAGAATTATCTTGATTAGCTCAACTAGTGTTTGATGAAGTTCGAAGGTTGTTGTTGGTAGGTTTATATATTTTCTTGAACGAGAGAGAAATTAAAGCCATGAGTTTGTCAATCTCCTTTTCCTTTGACATTTCCTCATCTTCAGTAACTGTAGCAGGTTCTGGATCATAAGTATGAGCAGAAGAGGTAACAATTGCTTTTCTTCTATTTCTGGTAGACTGTTGCGATCTGGTGGAGGAATATTGAGTGTTTTGAGTAGGATGGTTTTGATGATGGTAAACTGGTTGTTGTTGAGCAACAAGTGCAAGTGGATTAGCAGTACGTGCTAGTCTTTCAGTTCTTATCTCATTGACTTCATTCTGGTGTTGCTTCAGAATGTCATAAAGCTTGTGATAGGAGACAGTCTTCAGCTCTTGACTCTGCTTAACAAGTGTCACAAACCTTTGCCATTTTGGTTGTAGTTGAAGTAAGAACTGGACATTCACTTGATGATTAGTAACGTGACACTGATTTCGGACAAGCTCATTCATCATCTTGTAAAACCGTGAGTAATACGATTCAAGTGATTCACCATCCCGTGATGTGAATTTTCCAAACTCCCAATATAAATTGGTTTCAAGATCTTGAACATTGATTGATTCACCTTGTTTCAACCTTTCAATGGCTTTCCACATTTCACATGCATTCGGACAAGCATCAACTGTGGAGTAGATATCGTTATCTATCCCTGTGAGAATGATCTGAACGGCTTCAGCTTCAGCATTCAGTTGATCTCGTATGTCTTGTGAAACATTCTTATAGTTCTCCATATACCTCTCTGTAGTTGTTTCAGAACTACCTTCAGCAACTGGAACTGTTTTCTCAGCCCATTGATACGTGTATGGTGGATTTTGGAGACAATAGTGGATGAGTTCACTGTTAGGTTTGGTGTCAATGTATCTCTTGATTCTGGATTTCCACTGAACGTAATTACCCGGTGCCAACATTGGTGGACGATCTTTGCTACCCGCTTCCATGATAGCATTATGAAGAGCATTTGATGATTGAGTTTGCAAATTGGTATTTGAATTTGACATTTTGATGTTGTGAATGGATATCGGATCTTAAGTAGGTAACGTGATTGTTGTTGTGGATTGAAATAAATTAATGTTCACGGGATTTTACAAGTCTTGGATTTAAACCGAGAAAAGAATGGAATCTTTTATGGGATTTTACAAAATCAAGAAGAAACCGTGAAACAATAATTAATTTGATGTTGAAATCGTTGTTGAAATTGAAAAACTTTAGCTTTTGTTGGCGAAAAATGAGCTAAAATTGATGACTGGTGCACAAACGTTTAGCTTTGGAGGACTATGGTTGAAATTGTAGCAATTAAGGACTAACGGTGTAAAGCTAATTCAACAAAGAGGGTTATTAAGGCAACAAAGTACTTATGATGAAGTCGTCTTAAAATCCAGGGACTAAAAGTGTAAAAGTCGAATTTTTGTTAATAATTACACACGTTTTCCCTCCTGTTCAATTGTCTTCATTGTTTTAAACTTGATAAACATTAGAAAAGATGCAACGTTTGTGATTTTAATCCCGCGGTGTCGTACGGTTATCGTCGGTAACAAATAAATATACCACGTTGATCGAAAAGATGTCACGATCACGATGGTATAAGTTTTAAGTCCCGCCGTTGAACGTCACACGAAACCGTAAAACCAAAATTTACTTAAACGTGTATAGACTTTGTCCTTGTTTTACTAGTTCGGTTCTCATGGTTTTTTACTAGTTCGGTTCCATGTAACAAAGTGACTAGATCGGTGCTTTAAGAAGTGAACTAGATCGTTTGTGCTAAAAATGAACTCGTTCGGTTCCTCTTAGAATTTTACTCGTTCGGTTCCTCTTGAATTAACTAGTTCGGTCTTCAAAGCAAGTGACTAGATCGGTTGTTCTTGGTTCGAACTCGTTCGGCTCTTGAGGGTGAATAACTCGTTCGGTTTGAACTTGAAGAGAGAACTAGATCGGTTCTCAAGGTTTGAACTCGTTCGGTTCACACAAGACTCCAAGATGTACAACCGTCCTTGTCTTTGTCTTCTACCGAAACAACAAAACCTCCAACGTCCTTGTTCCTTAATACTTGGATCTTGGTCTCCTTGTCTTGAACGTGAGGACCACACTTGAAATAAGCTAACCGAAAGCTTGTAATAAGCACTTTTAACACAAATAAGCCACGAAAGATTAAGCTATAATAAGCTAATAAAAAGCTTGAACGAAAGGAAAAAACTGTTTAGACCACAAAGAAGTCACGAAAAAGCTGTTAAAGAAGAAGATAATCAAACTTTAAAACAAAATATGAAACATGTTTCCACTGTTTGCCTAAGTCCCACGTGACCAAGTAAACTTTAATACGCTTGGAAAGAAAAAAAACTTTTGCAACCCAATAAGCCAAGAAACAATGGTGAGAAAATATCAAGTTATTGTTTTTAGACTAAAAGATGTAAGCATGTTGTGAACCCAAAATCAATAACCAATAGTAAACTGTTTAAGCCCACAAGCAATCGTTTTAAAAAACTGTTATCAAAATTAGCAAAAGAAAAAAGAGAAAAAAAATATGCCGAACGTTATGAAAAGAAAAATAACCCTTTTGAGCCAAACCAATAAGCTCGAATAAGTTCACAACTAAACCACTAAACCCACCCGTGGCGAGTGATACCAAATGTTATCCCAAGATAATAAGCTATCCAAACACAAGATAAGCCATACCAATAAGCAAAAATAGAAAAGAGAAAAGAGAGAAGGAAAAGATAGAAGATTAGATTAAAGATGAAAGAGTGGGATGGGAGGTTTTACACACACACACATAAACTATGCAAATGAAAACCAACACCCTCTCCATGTGTGGAGAGGGTCCTTTTATACCCAATGCCAACTAGTAGGCGTATGGGCTTTCTACATGGGTCGGGCTTGGCATATCTTGGGCTTTGAGCCTGAAACACGGACAATATTAGATTACAAACCAAGCCCGTTGAACCCGACTAGCCTATTACAATACAAGACCTAGTTTGACTTTCTTAGACCGATAACATTCTTGTTTGACTTAATATAATTAAGGCTAACAGAAACTTTGATTTACAAATCATTGCTTTCAAACTTCTTTTTGAAACGAATCACTTGCCTCGACTGTAACCCCTAACCTTCATCGTTAATCTCACCAACTAAGCAGTATATACCGATTTGTTTGTGTAGGGCAAACCTAGAATTGAGCAAACTTTTCAATAGCAGTAAGTTGGAATAACAACTTGATGCTTAGCTTAATTTCATAACAGTTCTTGTTTGATTGAGTTATGAAGTTAAATTAGATTCGAAATTGTTACTTAACTTAAGGATTATGATAATCTTGCCCAAGGACGGACAAGCTCACCTTTGCTTATATAGCCGCTTGACAGATTACTTTAGACTGACACTCCTTTTCACTTAGTAGGATAAGTTGGATAGGAACGCCATGATTTTAACTTTTAGTAGTACTTGACCATGTCACATAAGTTATGACCACAGTACCGAGTTCTGATTTGGCATCTAATTCTTTCGAGATGAAATTGACCTCTAGTAAGTTCTAAGTATAAGCATTAGTCCTTACAACAAGAAAGGATAACAATTGTGGATTCTAATATAGTAGACTAGATCATTACACTGGACTAGCAGTTTCCTTAGCGAAATTTTTCACCCTGACCTACGAACACCCTCTGGATTTTGGTGGTTGGCACATGATGAAATCTAAGTAAAACCTAGCCGAGGATTAACTAGTTATCACCTCATAGGAATTCAGTTTGATGATTGATTTCGTGTTATGGGAGAACCAAATGAAACTCTCGTTAGGAAAGTTAAGCAACTTAGACGAGATAAGGTGTTGATTTTAATCTAAGGGAGAACTTTGGTACGAAACTTGTGAATCAATGGACGACAACATATTTTCTTATATGAGTTGATACATTTGGTACTTGTCAACATCATTATCTATGCATATTTACGTCATGACTCATCACTCACATCGGATAGGATTTCTATACTTGTGAGACCTTGTGCACACTTTCATTTCATTTTCTTCCATGTGGAACTTGAAAGGTATTCAAGTTGCCATATTGTGCTATACGTTGGAAAGAAACGAGTGGTTAGATAGAACATTGTGAAGTCACGAGGAGACTTGACCGTATTTGTAGTAAGCCGATTTGAAACCCGATATGATTTTGAGTAACGTGATTCTAAACGATATCTTGATCTTTCTAGTTAAAAATTGAGTTACTCGAAACAAGTAAAATCTGCTTGGAAGAGTTTAAGCAAATTCTGATAAGCAAACCTTAGACGACCTTGAAAGAGCAACACGTAAGTCGTGATGTGTGGGACACACATCTCCAGTAGAACTTAATCACATTGACTAGAACAACCAAGGAACTGGATACAGTTAAATACCTTAGAATATTTGTTGGCAAGTCGCAGACTGGATCATATCCGGACACCTGACCAAGAAACTTGAAAATTTAAGGGTAGAAAGAACTATTAAGGTTGTGGATGTAGTGGAAAGAACCTACCATGACATTCGATTATGGTCTTGGCTATAAATACATGCACTCTTAAGTAAACTTTTCATACACTATTCACTTAGAAAATTATTTTCTTTCCTCCCTTTCTCTCTATAAACCCACGGCTCAAATAAGGCACCTAAACAAATCATACAAAATTTTTATACAATCCATACAACCCTTTACACATCAATCCTAAGACACACTAAGGTGTTTACAAGCATTGGTTCTTCATTTGCAAGGATTTAAGAAGAAAAGGGAAGATTAGGGTTTCAAACCTAATCTAGGGTTTATAAGCTTGTAAGCTTTGGTTTTGAATCTAAACACGGGTTTAGCACTTATTTCTCATTTCATTACATAATCCTAAGGTCTTCCTAAATTCTCCTTCATACTTTTTTATTAATCATTATTGTATGTGTAATTGTTTTTATGTGCTAAATACACTAAGGACTTTATTATTATGTAAAATGATTTATCACTATGTTTATGAATTATCACTTTTTTCTTAATGTCATTTTGTCATATTATTCATGAAAAATAGATCGTTAAAAGTATGTTAACATATGGTTTAAGTATAAACATGTTTAAGTATAAATTAGGGTTTATAAAGTTAATAAAACAAGCTTTTTATAAATGAATACATTTGGATAATTAAAGGGCTGTTTTGAATCCGAAATTCATACAGTGGGTTTGACATAATATAATAATAATACGTCTCGTGACGATTCCAAAATGATAAGAAACTCGAAAAACCGATTTATAACGAAAAAGATACGTTAATTACGAGTTTACGACGATAAATACTTTTATAAAACTATTTTTATAAAATTTACTATTCATTACAGAAACTAATATTTTTAAAACATCTAAAATATGATATAACTTTTAATTACGAGATCGTACTCGAAAGAATCGCTAAAAACGGAACTATAACGAATAAACTACGACATTTTCGATAATTAAAGTTTATAAAAGTAATTTTATAAACTATGAACAGTAAAAGTACTATTCATCAGCGGACCCAACTTTATAAAATATAATACATCTTTTAATAACAAAGACGTACTCGTGTGATCCTAAAATCGGGATATTAAAACGAATAAGTTATTACGATTACGAATCTACGCTAATTAAAACCCAAAAACGACAAACGAGCTGTCGTGAACAGTAAAATTGTAACACCCCCAAATTGGGTCGCAGCAGAATAAGGGTCCGGGGCGTGTTACTTCTCAGATCAACAACACAAGATAATATAAGAACGACCAAAAAATCATTTAAAACTGATACATTGGATTTAATAAAGTAAGTGTTACAATAGCCAATAGGTTATTTGTTTTATAATTACAAAGATTTTCTAGCCCAGAAACAGTACAAAAAATATATGCGACTAAATCTTTAATGCATGGACTTCAAATATATAATCACCAATATATCCTTCGCACTCGTGCTTAATGACCTGTTAAAAATTTGCATTTAAAAACGTCAACATTAAAGTTGGTGAATTTCATAGGTTTATGTAAATGTATATGCAGGACCGCAAGACTTTCCCAGTGATAATGCAACAGATGCAGACATCACAAAATGCAATTACGTTTACCTAAGCTCATGACACTGAAGCTCGACATAAGGAATATCAATATTTATAATATTGCATACATGCCCGTGATGATGTTCAACCCGTAACATCCAGTATCCGACATGATATACGTTCGTTTCCAGTGATTAGGAGTCACCCGAACGGGTGAGGTCAATCCAAAAAAAAAAAAAAATTGTTTAGATCGTATCTATAAGCATACGCGCTCACATTCCTGTAATTGACAGTGCTGATTAATAGGGCATAGTGGGTTATCGCTACTTAGGCAAAAAGGTAATCATGCTAAAATGGTATATTTTGTGGGGGGTTGTGTCCATTTGTAAAACATGCATATGTTTCTCACCCCAAAAACTTGTAATTTAATAATTGTAAAACATGGGGCTATGAACTCACCTTGAGTGAGTAGATGATAATAAAATATCCCAGTAAAAAACGCGTCACGCTGACGCCGAAACCCAACTAGTTAATTTAGGTCAAATCCGTATTCACGTACGTGTCTAACGACAACTGTATATCAATTCCTATATAGTTTATCATCGAAAAAACTATCGTTCGGGCTATATAATTGCAAGGTCATGACATGACGTCGATGGAGTTAGGGACACTTTAAATCGTAGATCCAACAACTGTCAATACGCCATCCGAAGAGCCTCATTATGAACTTCCCTGTAATATAGCATTTCGATAACTTATAACATATATACTATATATATATATATAATATATATCTATATATATTTATTAATATATATATATATATATATATATATAGCTATATCACCATCTATTTGTTTAAGTAAAATCGTCGTTATAAAGTAAAAACGTTTATAAAGTACAAACAGCCCCTAAGATATTTATTTCCAAAATGTGTTTAAAACTTGTTTTTAGGACTTTTTAGAAACCCTAATTTGTTTATATATATGTGTACTCTTAAGCATCATGTTAAAACATTATACATTCCTTTTAACATCATATTAGCATCCATATGGCATGTAAATAAGTTCACAAAACAATGATCATAAGTAAATATTCATTTTACATATTCAAAAGTACCCTAAATGGTGATTTAGCTAAATATAACATATGAACACATAAAATCTTAGTTATGAAAAGATAAAGGTTTGAAGAGGACCTTATGATGAACAATGATGATAGAAAACATAATCTAAACCCTTGTTTAGATTAAGAACCAAAGCTAGCACACTTGAAAACCCTAATTTCCTTATAAAACCCTAATCTTGCAATATCTTGTTACAACCCTTTCAAAGCTTAACCAACCCTTCAATTCTTCTTAGAATACCTTAAGTATAATATGTAAACACTAATATTGTGAAAGAAAATCAAGCTATGGATTTGGTTTGGGAGTGTTTTGATGCCGTGGGTTTAAGAGAGGAGGAAGAGAGATTGTTTGCTTTTTATTTTGCTAAGGAAAGGAAGTGTGAGCCTTCTATGTACATGCATGTGTATATATACTACTAATAGAAGATATATGTGTGCCTAGTTGATCATATGAAAGGTGGCAAGGATAAGAATGCATGGAAGAAAAACTAGAGCTTATCTTGTTAAGGAAAATGGCTAGTCATGGTTCAAGTTGCATGCTAGATCTTTTATGAAGATATTTGTGAACTTATTGGTCTTATCTTGGCTTATCCTAGTTACTTATATACGAAATTATGCTTGTGTGTAAGTTAGGATATATTTTGATCTTTTATATAATGAATACTTGCATTATATTAAGTATAATGTAGGATAGACTTAATAAAATGTATAACTTGCACATGGTAGAGTTTGATTTGAATTATTTCATGAAGAATATGTATAATGTGATAAATACTTGAAGTTTTAAATAAACTTTAAGTATTGGGTATAAATTTTGGGTATTTGATGAAGCGTAGATAAGTTAACGTGCTTCCGGGAAGGCCTAAACGTATTTTATCATGAAACGTAAACACTTAACGTAACCAATAAAAATAAAATGTGCAATGATAATAATTATCCTCTAAATAATCATATAACACTTGCTTGATGTAAACATTTAATTGTTTAATGCCCGTTTACATTGAATGATCATTTTTAGTTTACGCGATTTAGCTTAACGATTACGATTTAAAAGCAAACGCGTAAAACCCTAAAAATAAATTGTGAATTACATAACGTCGTACAATGACCTAAAACACGAGGTGTTATAGTTATAGTTTGGATACATCCTCCTGATGATCAAGAAGATTTTAATCAAGAAACTTAAAGATTCAAAAGGTAAACATCAAGTTTAGGGGAGGATTGTTGGGATTAAAAGCTTCATGATGTTGTTGAAGTTACTGCTACTAATTTAGAAGTTACTATAGTTGGTTATGTTTCTACTGCTAGTGAAGACTAAAGGAAATATTCTAAGTCATTACTACTGCTAGGGTAAAGATACTATTGCGAGTGTAAAAGTTAAGACTGTTAGAATATTACTACTACTAGTTATAAGTTAGTACTGTCAGATCAAGTTAGTACTGCTTTTGTGATAAGTATAAGATATTTTTGTATAAGATATGTATAAGTTATTTGATTAGAAAATATATTGTAAGCTTGTTAGGACTCATTGATGTATAAAAGGAGGTCTTAGGGAATATAGTTAGATATATAGAATTCAAAGTTTATAGCTTCAAGGTTATCTGTAACCCTAACACTATCAAGACTATTCGTTTTATATTGAGGCTGAAAGTTTGGTTATCTTTGTGTATTCAATAAATCACTGTTTTATCATTATTCTTCTTATTGATCAAATACTAAATTCCTCATTGTATTTGATATATCATACAAAGTTTCTATTATAGTAGTTTTGGATTTATCTAAGATTACTAACCCTTATATACAAGCTAAGGAGAGAAAGATCTATTCAAGTGGGATCAACAATAAGATATACAGCCATAAGATATAAAAGTCATTACATTCAACCATCAACATAACAAAAAGTGACTAACTACTCCTTACCTATGAAAACCTAATCATTTAAATCCATTTTAGCCACATGACGTTCCTTCTCAAGGATACCAGCCAGAGATTCAACAACCGCATATGTCAAAGTTGCAAGTTTAGTGGTTTCTTTAGCATAAGTTGTTTCAAAGACTTCAAAGAATCACCAGTCACCCCACGTTGTCCCAAAGCCTTCATCTCATGAATCAACTCGAGCCTGTGTTCTGCGCTCTTCTGACAACAACCCTAATATCTAGTTATTTTTTAAGATGTTGTCATAATATTTAGAATGGAATAGAAATAATGAGTTGGTGGAGTATTTGAGTCCTGAGACATAATTAAATAGGGGATATAAGACTAAATTGGTAGGGATAAAATATGCTAGGTAAATTATTTTTCTGGTAGGAGGGAAAGGAGGGAATTTTTTTTGCATAATACGACTTTCATCCCTAAAAGTTAACAATGGTCAACAGATATAAAGTCAATCATTTACTCAAGTTTTCAACAAATTTTGATCCCTTTTGAACAGATCTACTTAGCTTGTTAAAGCTTAATTGTGTTGGATAGATCCAAAATAACTATAGTAGAAACTAAGATTGTAAATATTACAAACTATGCGGAATCTAGCTTGTAATACTAAGAAGAACAATGAAACAGTCAAACAAGATCTTAAACTTTCAATATATTAAACACAATCAAAGTTACAAAGTAACCTTAAAACTATGAATACTAACTATATTTTCTATGAAAACTATATAAAACTTGATATCTAGATCAATGTCGTAAAGTTCCTTTTATACACCAAGGAAACCCTAATGTGCTTACAAAATGCGTTACATGATCATGCATATCTATTCCTAATATATCTCATGCATATCACATAAGCAGTACTAACTATTTTTAACTAACAGTACTAATAAACTGACAGTACTAACATTTTGTACTGACGGTACTAACTATAACACTAATAGTACTAAGTATTCTCTTGACAGTACTAAGTTAAACCAGCAGTAGAAACTTATTGAAGCCCTTAATTCCCAAGAATCCTCCCCTAAACTTGTGATTTACCTTCAAATCATCAAGTTTCTGAATTAAATCTTCTGTGTAGAGAGGATGCTTCCAAACACTTTACTGTCTTGTTTTGTTTGCTAGTATGAATATTTTCTTTAAAAGTTCATTTGCCATCTCTGAAGATTGTTCTACTAACAGCTTGTTAACCAACATCAACATTAGAACTCCTTTTGACAATGGATAATCTTTTTCTACCAGCATGAAAATATCATGTCCTTTGTCTGTAGAAACATGGTGAACACCACATGTATCATATAACCTCCATGTTAACGGATCATGCATGTATCTCTGAAGCTTCAACATAATATCATCAATATCAGGTTCAAATAACCTCTTTAATTTAACCCATAATGTTCTTTCTTTGTCATCAGTAGGATCTATTGAAATGAATCTTTCTTGAACCAAACTCCATAGCTTATCCAGATCATCTCTATTAAATTTCTTTAACATATCATCAAAAGTCTGATAAGCTTCTATATGGTTTCCAACTCTAATAATTTTCCAATACTTTCATGTGTCTTTGGAGTAAACCTCCTAGTCTATTATTGGATATTTGACCTGTAGGGCTTCAACATAGACTTCTTCCACTGGAACTATCATCATCAATTTTTGTAGCTCTTTTTCTGATAATTCCTTTTCCTCTTCAGTTGATTGTTCTTCATTAGTCTTTTGCCTCTTAGACCCTTCATGTTCAAGTTTTGTTTCTGTAGTTCTCTTAGAACTTACAGTTGATATCTTAGGAACTAATCTGTCACTCTCCATGGGAACAAAATCTTTTACCCTCTTCATTGTAGCCTCAAATAACTTCTTGATCTCATCAAAGGAAAGTTTCTTTAATTTTTTTAGAGTGTGACTTCCCATATTCTTGATATAATTACACATGTAAGTTCTTTGTTGAGCTTGAGTTATGGACTTGTTCCTTCTTTGTTCAGCTCTTTGTTGGGCAAACAATCTCTTTCTTTCATTTATCATTTCTACAAGCAGTCTTGCTTTCTTAACTTCAGAGAATTTTCCTCTTTCTTCTGCTTGTAACTTCTGTGCTAATTCTTCATCAGCTTCAATTTGAGCTTGTATGTTATCCCATTCTTCAGCATTGAAAGTGTTAGCTTCTTCATGAACTCTGGCTATCATTTGCCTTTCTACTTCATCAAGTTATTCTTGCAATCTCGGAGCTTCTTCATACCCAAGTCTTTCTTGCTCTAGTTGCAACTTTGTTTTCTTCTGAACAGGTTCAGCTTCTTTCATAATAGCTTTGCCTTTATCTTTTCTCTTTGCTGCACTTCTTCTGATGTACACTAAACTTTCAGCAGCAATTTTAACTTTAGGGCTGGCAGTACTAACTTATGCACCAGCAGTACTAACTGGTACATTAGCAGTACTAATATCAGGCTCAGCAGTATAAACTTCTTCAGGAGTAGTAAACTCAAAATTAGGATCCAAATCATGCTCATGCCTCCTCTGAGTATTTGCACCCATTTACACCAGAGTAATTCCCTCATCTTCATCAAGCTGAGCAATCTTCCTCCTCTGTTTAGAAGGATCCTCCAAGTCACCTTTATCTTCTAAAACAATAAGTCTGACCCTTCTTCTAGCTTTGCTTGACTTAATTTTGTTCTCCAACTTCTTCACCTTCATGATAAGTTTAGTGTAAGCAGCACCATATATCAGTTTGGTCTGCTTCAAGTCGGATTCTAAACTCTCCACTTTCTTGGACAATGTGGTACAAAGAACTGTCAATTCATAAAGTATCATACTGCCCTCATCACTTCCAAGTAAGTGAACTCTTGGGAGAGGTGAATCATGGGGCATGATAGCAGCCTCTTCTACAACATGTGTTGTTTGCATAGATGGTGGTGAAGTTGGTGGTTGTGAGGTGGATGAAGCACTAGTGGGTATGTGATGGGAATGAACTGGGATCGTTGATCCTTCACCCTAAAAAATTAGGCCCTGAACAAGCATTGTTGGAAACAATGAAATGTCCACCCCATTATAACCCTTAGAAATCCTTCTCATATTGTCAAAAAGTTTTTGAGTAAGAGTAGGAGTAATATAAGTTCTTTTCTGAGGTAGAATCTATCTTTTGTGCTTGTTCAAAATGATTTGTATAAATCTTAGATACATTAAAAATTTAGACTGATTATCCAAGTTTTTCACCATGCCATCAAAAATCAATTTTGAAAAATTAAAGGTTCTGTTTGTGGCCAAGCAAATGATAGCAGTAGCTATGTTGCTACTAAATTGATCCTAAGCAGTTTTCTTAGCACTCAAACAATGAAGGATGGTATGAATCAAAAACCTCTATTGAGGGGAAAAGTGTCCATTTTGAAAAGTTAACCTGTTAGAATTAGACACATACCCCCATAAGAGCAAGTTGCTTAAAAATTTCAATATTAGGTAAAGTACTAATACAATCAGAATCTTCTAGCTTGAGATGCCTCCTTATAGATGCTTCAGTAACAGTCTTAACTCTCCCATAAATGGTAGCAGTTATTTCCATCTCTCTATTCTCAAATGTGCTTGCAAAAGCAGTTTGCTAAAATTGATGGATGAGTGAAACATAGATGGTTATATTTTCAGTAAGAGCATACTTAATATGAGTAGAATTGAGAAAATCCACTATCTGATGAAATCCTTCACTTCCCTCTGGTTTCTTCAAGAAGGCGACCATATTGTGTTTGTCATAAAAGTCCAAATTCTCCATTCAATTTAGAAAAGTTTGATTAGGGTTCTGGGTTATGATCGTTCATGAGAGTATGTATGTTTGATAAAGGTAATTAAGATAATAGAGAGCACTTAAGGTTTTTGATTGGACCGACTGAATAAAATTAAGTATTTATCTTGAAGAAATCTTGATATATAAAGAAAGTTCAATATTTATCCAAATCAAGGAAACCCATAAGCAAAGTAGTTGGCAGAAATACCTCAATGGCTATTTTAATTAATGAAATTCTGTTATGCCTCAAACAGTACTAACGGTCAACCAACAGTACTAAGTTTAGCCTAACAGTACTAACTTTAAGCCTAGTCATATTAACTTTACCCAGCAGTATTAAGATATGCCTGGCAGTACTAACTTAATACTGGTAGTATTAAGTTTATGCCTGGCAGTATCAACTCTAATTCTGTTCCAACAAGCATTTCCGTCATAAATTTAAATTCTCACAAGCTCTCTTTCTGTTTTTTAGCTCACTATATCTCCCATTTCTTTTTCTCACCAATTTACTCTTTCAGTTTTTATATCACACAACTTTCTTTCTGTTTTTCATCTCACTATATCTCTCATTTCTTTTTCTCACCAATTCAGATAGTTTTGTTCAATGTTCCATCAATTCTATTAGTTTCATGCTGTCATATCCACTTCTAAGTGTATGAACTCTTGAGAGAGGTGGGTCATTGGACTATTTAGATGTAGTCTCAAACCTAGTTTGAGCATCTACACCCCTAATATGGTCTCATGGCACATGGGACCACTACCTGAACCAGTTCCCTAAGGACTTGGCTCATTAAGTGTTGCCATGGATTAGGTCCTATTGATGTTACCACTGTCTTGCTCTACTTCTAAGCTAGAAGAAGTAGTGGCAGCCCTTTCCATTCTGTCACCCAACTCCTTATGGACAGCCTCATCACCAACCTTTTTCTGGGGGACCACCAGACTGAGGTATCTTAGTGTCCTGACCTCTTTTTGGTATTTGACTCATCACACACTTTTGTTTGATGTTACATGTCCTTCCATCTATTCTTGACTGCATATTGACATAATTAGCCTCCCCTCAATTAATACTTCAGAGGTGAAGCATTCAATACCATGTACTCAATATGCTTAGCCTGTAAATGTTAGTCCAAAACCAATAATACATAATCCAAAGTATTTTCTTGTTTAACAGTATTAATTATGACTAACAATTTGAACTAGAAGTCTTAAGTATAACTAGCAGTACTAATTATATTGTGGATTACCTTGTAATGTATAATGTGGATTACCCGACACTCAAAATGAGAGAATTAGTTTCTCTTGGGGACCCAAACAATTACTGACTTGAGTCTGCCTTGTAGATCAACATAGTCAAATCTTTTAAGCATGTATGATCTACTGTCTTTGGAGGTATGGTCAATAACATTTCCTGTTGGTCTCCAAATCTAGCATGCTGAGGACTTAACATCATCTTCCCCATTTCCCACAGCAGCACTAACTACTGCTTTTGGCCCAGCAGTAGTTACATTGTAAACCTTAGCAGTATTAACTTTTTCATTAAACTTATTGGTTTTAGCTGCTAATTTTTTATTAAAAGCCCTTTTTACTGGTGAATGTGCTTTAAAATAAGAATATGTTGTGGGTAATGCATCATTCACTTTTGGTTTAGGGGCAGCGGTATTAACAGGCCTGGCAGCCTAATCGATGCTGCTGTTGGAGAGCTTTGCTTAGCAGTATTAACTGGTACTTGTCCTGACTTTGTTACAACTGCTGTTGGAACAAAATTCCTTTTAGGATGTGGGTGAGTAAATTTATTTTGGTGGTTCACCCTCTGAGCATTGTTCCATACTGGTCTAATTTCCCTTTGACCAGTAACCCTTCCCTTATTATTCAACACTGGTTTTTCTACCATTTTCTTGTCATGAAAATCACAGTCTTTGATTAAATGATTAAAACTCCCACAAACAAAACAAGCTTTCTTTATAGACTCAAAACCATTTCCTAGTTTCTGAGTCATCATTCCATTCCAGTTTCTTCTATTATCCCTAGGACTTTGACTTTTCCTAGGATACTCTACTTGCCTATGTGTGTTTTCCTTATTAACAGATTTCACATTCTCATCAGATTTGACAAAATTGATTTTAGTAAACTTTGGTTTTGTCTGATCAGATTTAGGTCTAAACACACTATCATTATCACTATCAGTGTCCCAATCTTCAATGATAGGAGCACTAGGCCCAATAGTTTTAGGATTTTCTATAATATCCTTACTAGTCTTAGATATACTAGTTTAAGTTTCACTCACTTTAGTTTATAGATAGAATCATCTAACCCAGCAAAGGATAAGTCAGGTCTTGAGGGCATGTAGTTCCCAGTGTAGGGAGGGGGAATTACATTAAACCCTTCACCTGTTTTGAATCTATCATTTACTGGACTATCATTTACATCACTTTTTCTACTGTTAAACACACTATGAACCACTTCATTCTTATTTATTTGACTATCATAACCAAGACCAACTTTGTCTTTAGCACTTATTTGACTATTTATCAGTTTAGTTAGATTCTTTGATGATTCTTCAAATTTTTCTAGTTTAAGTTTCAAATCATTTTTCTCTTTTAAAGCTTCTTCTAACTGATTTTTAAGGTCTTTGATAGAAATATCTTTTACTTGGACATCATACTTTAAAAATGCAATATCTTCTTCATAAACAACTTCATTCTTTTCATGTACAACTATCATAGCTTCTAATGATTTTAATCCCATTTGATAACCTATAATTTCTAGATTATATTTTTAAGAGCTTCACGCTGTTGATCATACTATTTTTGAAGAGTTTCATATGATTTTAAGAAATCTTTAGAGCAAGTATGTACCTCAGACTCTGAACTTGATGAACCTTAGGATGTATAAGCCATTAGAGCAAAGTTTGTGATGCCTTCTATAGCTTGGAAGCTCCAATCATAACCGCCTATCCCATCTTGAACAACCAAGGAATTTGTAGTAGATGTATCCACTGGTGCATTCCTTCTTAGACCGTCTCTATTTCTATTCCCCTAATTCCTTGATGCCCTACATTCTCTAGCAAAGTGACCTCTCCTGTAGCAGTTGTAACATTCAACCTTTGTCTTATCAAAGCCAACAATTTCTTTACCATTGAAATTCAGATTCCTTCCTGATTCTTTAAGAATCTTTTCACCCTCATGGTAAGCATGGCCACCTGCCATTTAAGATCCATCTCTTCAAGATCATCAGTATCAATTTGCTCCAGATCTTCATTGTCTAATTATGGACTATTAGATTGATTAGCAAAGAAGGAAAACATGACATCATCAGCATAAGTTTATGAAGAAGCTTGTCCCTGTAAACTAGCAGTAAAAACTTCATGAGAAGTATTAACTACTTCATTAGTACTGTTAGTGTTTTTTGAAGATACAAAAGCTACATTCTGAGAGTTTGAGCTTGAGCTTGATTGGACTTTAATCTCAGATTTATACAACTTCAGATTATTATACAAATCTTCCATGCTCAATGTGTCTAGATCAGAGTTGTTTCTCATTATTAAAGCAATATTGTTCCAAGCTGATGGTAGACTTCTCAACAACTTCAGATTTGCATTTTCCTGAGAGATAACTTCATCATGAATTTTCAATTGGCTGATGAGTTTCTGAAACATCTTGTCCTTCAGATCTTGATGCAGCAAAATTCTCATATTGCTGCTTCAGAATGGTTTTTTGCATTTTCTTTGATTCTTTGTTTCCTCCAAACCTGGCCTTGATTGCTTCCCATAAGGTCTTTGCATCCTTGATTCCATGAAACTTCAATAGGTGCTCATCAGGAATGGCTAACAATAGAGTGCTTTTTTGCTTTCAATTCATTCTTTCTTGCTAGCTTTTGTTTAGCAGTTTTAGGTGGAATGGGACCTTCAGTACCAGCACTAGCTGATGCAATAGCAAGTGAATCACCATTCACAATAACCTCTCAAAGAGCATAATCAGTGTGAGTAAGATATTGCTCCATTCTCATGCTCCAGAGATCATAGTCTCTAGTTTTGAGTACTGGAAGTTTTAGTGCAGACACTGTTTAGGTAGTTTCTGATTGTGACTCCATCTTCTCTTTGAATATGAGATCTTGTATAAATGTAGTGTTCTTCTTATTCAAAGTTTCTCAACAAGCTCTGATACCACTTGTTGATCCCTTTTAAATAGATCTTACTTATCTTGTTAAAGCTTAGTTGTGTTGGATAGATCCAAAACAACTATAGTAGAAACTAAGATTATGAATACTACAAACTATATGGAATCTAGCTTGTAATACTAAGAAGAACAATGAAACAGTAAAACAAGATCTTGCTAAACTTTCAATATATTAAGCACAATCAAAGTTACAGAATGACCTTAAAACTATGAATACTAACTATATTTGCTATGAAAACTATATAAAACTTCATATATAGATCTATGCCGTAAGGTTCCTTTTATACACCAAAGAAACCCTAATAGGCTTACAAAACGCGTTACGTGATCATGCATATCTATTCCTAATATATCTCATGCATATCACATAAGCAGTACTAACTATTTTAACTAATAGTACTAGCTATTATAACTAACAGTACAAATAAACTGACAGTATTAACATTTTGTACTAGCAGTACTAACTATAACACTAACAATACTAACTTATCTTGGCAGTACTAAGTCTTCTCTTGGCAGTACTAAGTTGAACCAACGGTAGAAACTTGTAGAAGCCCTTAATTCCCAACAAGAATTACACTAAACATGAGTTAGAGCTAGGAGCTGTAGTGTTTGCTCTTAAAATGTGGAGACATTATTTGTACGGCAAGAATGGCGTTATGTTCACTGATCATAAGAGTTTTCAACATATTCTTGATCAGAAAGAGTTGAACATGAGACAACGCATATGGTTGGAACTGTTGAGTGACTGCGACTGTGAAATTCAATATCATTGGGGAAAAGCGAATGTGGTGGCAGATGCCTTGAGCCGAAAGGAACAGAACAAGCCACTACGAGTTCGAGCTTTGGTTTTGACGATTGGTCTGAATCTTCTCGTGCAAATTTTAAACACTCAGGTTGAGGCAAGAAAGGAAGAGAATTATGGAACCGAAGATTTGGGTGGTATGATTAAGGATCTTGAACCCTGTGCTGATAGAATGTTGTGTTTGAGAAATAGAAGTTGGATACCTTGTTTTGGTAACTTAAGAGAGTTGATTATGCATGAATCGCATAAGTCAAAATATTCAATTCATCCTGGATCAGACAAGATGTACCAAGATTTAAAGAAACTGTATTGCTGGCCGAATATGAAAGCAGAAATTGCCACCTACATCAGTAAATGTTTGACTTGTGCCAAAGTCAAGGCCGAATGCCAAAACCACCTGGTTTGTTGGTTCAACCTGTGATCCCGGTATGGAAGTGGGAAAACATTACTATAGATCTTGTTACTAAGTTACCAAAGACGTTGTCTGGTCAAGATACAATTTGGGTAATTATAGACCAACTCACAAAGTCTGCTCATTTCTTACTAATGAAGGAAACTGGCTCAATGGAGAAGCTGACAAGGCAATACTTGAAGGAAGTAGTCTCAAGACATGGTGTGCCAGTTTTGATTATCTCTGATCGAGATAGTAAGTTTACATCTCATTTCTGTAAATCGCTAAACAAAGCTCTAGGTACTCAATTGGATATGAGTACGGCTTATCACCTGCAGACAAATGGTCAGAGTGAGAGAACCATCCAAACCTTGGAGGACATGCTACGTGCTTATATGATTGATTTTGGGAAAGGTTAGGATTGACACCTACCTTTGGTGGAGTTTTCCTACAACAACAGTTATCACACTAGTATCAAAGCTGTACCGTTTGAAGCTCTCTACGGCCGAAAATGTCAATCGCATATTTGTTGGGCTGAGGTTGGAGACGCTCAGTTCATTGGTCCAGAAATTGTTCATGAAAAAACTGAGAAAATCATTCAGATCAAGAAGCGGATTCAAGCTGCACGAGATAGACAGAAGAGCTATGCCGATAGGAGGCATAAGCCATTCGAATTTGAGGTTCGAGATAAGGTTATGTTGAAGGTATCGCCATGGAAAGGGGTGATACGTTTCGGCAAACGGGGGAAGCTGAACCCTCGCTATATTAGACCTTTTGAAGATTCTTGCTAAAGTAGGAACGCTTGCTTATCAACTTAAACCCCTAGAGCAATTAAGCCGAGTTCATAACACTTTTTATGTTTCCTATTTGAAGAAGTGTTTCGTAGACGAACCACTAGCTATTCTATTGGATGAGATCCAAATTGATGACAAGCTTAATTTCATTGAGGACCCAGTTGAAATTATGGATCGAGAAGTTAAACGGCTAAAGCAAATCCGCATTCTAATCGTGAAGGTCGGTTGGAATTCGAGACGAGGGCCCGAGTTTACTTGGGAGCGTGAAAATCAAATGAAGAAAAAGTACCCTCATCTTTTCGTTAACCCTTAGTCTACGTCTTAAGCTTTGAGGACAAAGATCTTTTAACAAGGGAAGAATGTCACACCCCGAAAATTTCAGGTCAATATTTTAAACTTTTCCGATCATTATCTTTGACATTTATATGTTACGTTTGAATTTGGCAGTTTACCGGGAAGTTAACCCGCGTAAATCTAAAAAACGTCATCGAACGCGTTCCGAATTTGGATTTTGATTAGTTTCGATATTATATGAGTTATTTTATCTTTTCTAAGTGTTTCGTAGTTTACGATCACTCCTGGTATTTATTTATACTCTTAAACGTTTAAATTACGTCTTTCGCCTTTTTGACCTAACGGAACCCCGAAAACCCAAAATCTTTTCATGTAAACTTTAGTTATCATCCATCTCATCTTCATAAGTCAAAATTTTCGTTCATAACCCCCCTCTTTTCATATTATGGGCGCCTAAGCCAAACCAAATGCAGCCATAAGTCCTAAATTAATTCAAGATCATCTTTTTTTAAATACAACATCACATGCATGCATAAGAAAAGAAAGTGACATGTTTGCTTTGTTCTCCACTACAAGCCAATGGATCTTACACTTTACATGTTGACCTTTAGACCACAATTCCACTAGTGAGCCATTTAAGCTAAACTTGGAGCCAAAGTAGTAAGCCATTTAAGCTAAACTTGGAGCCAAAGACAAAATTTTTGTTTTTCCCCCTTCCTTGACCCTATTCAGCCGAACCCCTCAACACACACACTCTTGGTGTGTTTGAGTCACTTGTAACACTAAAACCCTAACCCTTATCCTATAAATACCCACTTATAAACACACACATCTCTTTTAGTTCATTTCATTTGGCAAAATTGTTTTCTCTTCTCTCTTGTCTCCTCCTAGCCCACGAAACACACACAAACACACACACAATCCATACTTTTGATTTCTACCAATATTCACACATCCTAAACTTCATTTTATCAAGATCCAAGGTTATTCCAAGAAGGTTTTCATTTGATTTCAAGGGTCTTTCAAGAGTTTATAAACTAGGGTTTCAAGATTTGTTGTTGGGTTTTATAGATCTAGTATTTTGGGGTATAGATCTTGTGATTTCTCTACTTGTTCTTCATTCTTGTAAGTGTCTTGAATCTTTTCTTGTGGTTTACTTATGTTCTTTCATATATGTTCAAGATCCATACATCCATATGTTGTGTTTTAATTTTTGAAAGATTATAAAACAAGATTTTATAAATAATGATGTTACTTTGTTTCACTAGTTAAATATTATGTTCTTGGTGAGATGAGAGTTGGATGAGAGTTGCAACAATAGAAATGAAGGGATTAGGTTAGTTTTAGGTGTGGTTTTGTTGTGGATTAGTTGTGAATGGAGATTAGGCTAGACTAGGCACTATTGTGAAGTTTGGGTGGATTTTGGTTGCGTTTTTGACAAAAAGTGCTTGCTGATCCAAAATGGTTTTGAGGTTTTGGTCGACCTAAAAATGTTTTCATTAGGCGTAAAAGTAGTTTTTGGAGAGCTTGTTTCGAATAGATAGTTTTTCATATATCGCACACTAAAATTGGACTTAAAACGGCCAAGTTATAGCCAAATGAAACTTTGAAACAGTTTTCGACAAAACCGAATGAATATTTGCTGATGTGAATAGTAAAATGGGTTTTCGGACACTTTCGAACATTTTTTGACTTTCTAAACACTAGCGAAACATATAGTAACACATATTTAATGATTAGCATCATTTAAGGACGTCGTTAACATACTTTAGGAAAATCGTTAAAGTTACTAAAAATAGAAAGTTTGGTAAAATCTAGCGAAACGACATAGAGGTTAAGCGATTAAGACTAGTTAGTGCGTTTTGAAAATATGGAAACTTAATAAATATAGGGGACGGTATTAACGTCTTGAAACTAAAAACTTTCCTAAAATAGAAACTTACAAAAAATAGTAATTTTTTGTTAAACGCCGAACTTAATGAAAAACTCGGTAATTTTATTTTGTCATGATTTGATAATCAAATCAAAACAAACACACATGGATGTCTTTTGTTGATGAACATATTGTGTAGTTCGTGGCATACTTTTCGTGTTTATAAGACGCCTTATTATTCTAGGTCACAGCTAGATTTCTATATCATCTTTTACTTGCGTGATTTATCATTTGCCCATCTTGCTAAGGTGAGTTCATAGCCTCACGTTTTACTATCATTAATTTACTACTTTGGGGTGAGAAACATTGCTTGTTTTTAAACTATGGCATAGTTACTTTACGTTTCCTTTTCCTGATTACGTGTTGCCTAAGTAGCGAATAGACCACTAATGCCCGAACTATCATGAACCGTCAATTGCTTAACCGACTGATTAGTTAAGTAAGCGCGAGTGTTATAAATAGATCTATTGGGACTAATTATCCCTATCCGGGTGAGTAGCGCATACTACGCACGAGGCTCTCGAAAAACGGATATATACCATGTCAAGATTCACTAGGTGATCTTGGTCAGATACCTTTAGGGCAAATTAATTCTTGTTTGGCATATAATATGCTTCCTTTTAATTTGAGCTTCGGTGTCATGAGCTTAGCGCAACAGTAAATACTTTTTATGTGAAGTTGTATCTGTTATAACTGTCACGTGCGTACTACGAACTTATGGTCCAATTTTAATACTAAATTCAAACATATGAATTCACCAACTTTATGTTGACGTTTTAGCATGTTTTTCTCAGGTGCTTAGCTATGGATGTCTTTACTTGCTTTATGGTGTTGCCATGCCTTGGGCCGATTTTCAAGACTTATTAATATCTATGTTAACAGCGTTGTCAAACTTTAAAACCTTTTATTTGCTTTCGCATATTATCTTTGAACTTATGTAAAACCTTAACTATTTTAAATTAATGCAACGATGTTAGATTTTCAAACGTACCCTTAGAGTTCGTTCTTTGTATCTTGTGTGATGTATATTATGACGTCACTGTTTGCTTCAAATATTAAGTCAATCTCGGTCTTTATCTTACTTATGTAGTAATAGGCTAGAAGGGTAAACAGGCTCGTAATCGTAA
The DNA here is from genome assembly GCA_026074375.1 of Tanacetum coccineum. NCBI lineage: Eukaryota > Viridiplantae > Streptophyta > Magnoliopsida > Asterales > Asteraceae > Tanacetum > Tanacetum coccineum. The sequence goes on along the minus strand of BQNB010001336.1, from coordinate 30,906 downwards.
GCTAATCTTGTACTAGTATTGGGTTTAAACCCATTTGTAATCCCGAGCCCGGCCCAAGATAAATACCCCAGCCCATTAAAGCCTAATATGGCCGGCCCCCATTAAGTATAAATACCCCTCTCCAAGTGTGGAGAGAGTGTTGGTCTCATTTGTATTTTGTACAAGGTAATCACCCATCTCATTTTCTCTCTACTTTCTCTCTCTAGTTTCTCTCTCTACAATTCTTATCCTATCTCCTTTTTATTTTTCTTATTCAAGTATGAAGTGAAGGTGATTATTGGGTTCTGACATTTGATATCAATCGCCACGGGGGTGATTTAGTTTTGGTTCGTATGTTTTTTTTACATTTTCTTTTGGTTCAAAAATTCTATAAAACTTACAAAAGTGAGTTTTGATCTTCCTAACTACTCAAGGTTTTATCTTGTTTAAAGTTTAGGAGGTATTCAAACTTTCATTTTTGTTATTTCTATAAACTTAAACTCCTCCTTGATAGAAAAAAATCTGTTCCGAATTTGAAAACAAAATGTTTACCGAGAAAAGTACACTTCCAAAATTGTTATTCTACAAAAGTAGTACAACCGACTTTGGGTTTAAATATTAAATTTGGAAAAAGATTATCAAAAAAATCCTTTAGCTCAGTTGGTATTTGTGTTGGGGTGTAACATTTTATAAGGCATGTCGCTGGTCCGAATCACGTTCGTGTCGTTTCTTATTTTTACCGAGTTTGGGTTTTTTTCTTTTTTTTCGAAATTGTGTCAAATACCGAGTTTAGAACATAATAACCAAATTGCTTCATAGAAAAGTTGGTTTGTGGTTTGTGTTATATTCGAGAGGTGCTAAGTTCGATTCCTATGCGTGACAATTTTTTGTGTTCATTTTTTTTGTTCCGAATTTAATATCTAGCATTTCTGAAATTTGATTTAAATATCGAAATTGTAGTTCTTTCACCAACATTGTTAAAGGTTAATTGAATTTTGTTATAGTGCACATTTTTCGGTTTTTTCGAAAAGTGTGTTTAAGGATATCATTTCACTCTCGGTAATAAGCATAAAAGTTGTAATAGCTACATAAATTCTCGGTTTCATCGAGTTTTATGTTAGGAAAAGTATTATCGAATTTTGTAATAGGACAATTGTTAGATAATTTTCGTTTGTAATTTTCATTGCTTTTGATCGAAATTGTCTTCAAGTTCTATCCGAGAATTGATTCATCCGACAAAAGAATTCACCAAAAATCGCTTTGTCCAAGATCTACTTGTCCGAGAAGTTTTTACCCGAGAAATATTTCTATCCGACAAATTGTTCCGAGTTTGATCTTAGACGTGTCCGACAAAAGATTCTGAATTTGTTACCGATTTTTGTTACTGAATTTGTTACCGGATTTTTTTAATCGAATTTGTTAATCGAACCTGTAACATCAAGACAAAACCACAACAAAACTTTATCATCTTAAGATCCTACAAATCATTTTCACTTCATAATTCAACAATAATTCATTATGACTATTCCAATCACAACTTCCACAACTGAGAGTAAAATGCATAACAACATCATGGCAGCTGGTTCAAGGGATCGTCCACCAATGCTTGCAACGGGCAGATATGCACAATGGCGATCACGTTTCTTACGATACATTGATACAAAAACAAATGGTGATGCCTTAAGGAAATGCATTCTCGAAGGTCCTTACATTCCTTCTACTGTCGTAATACAAGTTCTGCCTGCAACAGAAAATTCTCCAATAGTTCCTGAACACACAACAGTTGAGACAATTCTGAACATGTCTCCTGCAAACAAAGCTCATTTTGAATCAAAAAAGGAAGCGATTCATATGATATTGACTAGAATTAGAGATGAAATATACTCCACTGTTGATGCGTGCAATACAGCTCATGAAATGTGGGAAGCTATTGAAAGGCTACAACAAGGTGAATCCCTCAACATTCAAGATGTCAAGACAAACTTATTTTCGAAGTTTGGAAAATTCACCTCTCACGATGGACAATCAATAGAGTCATACTACTCTTGGTTTTACAAGCTGACGAATGAAATGATCAGAAACAATTTGACAGTTGATAAAATGCAAGTCAATGTTCAATTTCTTCGACAACTTCAACCAGAATGGTCAAGGTTTGTAACAATTGTCAAGCAACAACACAAGTTGGATGAAATTTCATATCACAAGTTCTTTGACATTCTTAAACAATATCAAAAGGAAGTTAATAAACTTCGTGCTAAAAGAATAGCCAAGAATGCTAACCAATTAGCACTTATTGCTACTGCTCAACCACTTCAAGATCTTTATTATCAAACATCAAAGTCTCACAAATCATATGCAGCAACATCAAGAACATCACTTCCAACCAGATCAAATGCAACTACAAGACACAAAGGCAAAGAGATAGCCAAGCCAATTACACCTCCATTTGAGTCCGCTTCTGAAGAAGACAGTGATCCTGAACAAGCTCAGAAGGATAAGGAAATGCAGAAAAATTTGGCTCTCATTGTAAAGTACTTCAAGAAACTCTACAAACCTACTAACAACAACCTTAGAACTTCCTCAAACACCAGAAACAAGAATGTGGATACTACTTCAAGATACAAGAATGACAATCAGTCTGGACAGTTTAGGAATCAGAGGACAATGACTATTGCTAGGGCTAGGGACACTGTAGGTGGTCAAGTAGTGCAGCAGTTTAGGATATAATGTTTTAACTGCAAGGAATTTGTTCATTTTGCTAAGGAATGCAGGAAGCCAAAACGGATTAAAGACTCCACGTATCACAAGGAAAAGATGTTGTTATGTAAACAAGCTGAGAAAGGTGCTCAACTTCAAGCAGAGCAATCTGACTGGCTAGCAGACACGAATGAAGAGATTAATGAACAAGAGTTGGAAGTACATTACAGCTATATGGCAAAGATCTAGGAGGTTCCTAATGCAGACTCATGCACAGATTCTGAGCCATTAGAACATGTATAATACAATACTGGATATAATGTGTTTGCCAATGAAATACAACATTCTGAGCAATCTGAATCCATTAGTAACACATATGTAGTGGAAATGGTTGATAGTAATGTCATTCTTGATTCACCAGATATGTGTGATAATGATATTCAGAATGACCAAAATGCTATAGAATATGATGATGAGCGTGTTGCGCTTGCTAATTTAATTGCAAATTTAAAACTTAATGTCGATGAAAATAAAAAGATTCAAAAGCAATTAAAGAAAGCAAACGCATCATTGACTCAAGAATTTAAAGAGTGCAAATCTACTCTTGAAGAGACTAGTAGAACCCTAGGGGAGTCTAATAGTATTTGGGATAGTTGTTTAGTTGTACTTAAAAACAAACAAGCTGAGTTTGAGAGGTACAAGGCCTTTAATGACTGTACAGTTGACTATGACAAACTTGAACGTAAGTTAAATGAAACTCTAGGACTATTAGCTCAAAAAGACATTGACATAAAAGAAGGTTTAAAAGTAAAAGCCTATGAAATTTCTGTTGTCAAAAAGAAACACGATGAGTTAGTCAAACAGAGTCTTTTAACAAAGTCACACTACGAAGGTCTTGTCAAGGAGAAAACAAAGGTAATAACGGATTTGAAACTTAAGAAAGAAAAAGATATTGCCAAAATGATTTCAATGGAAAACCAATTAAAGTTTTTGAATGAAATTGTTTATAAAAGGTGTCAATCAATACAAACCATTCATATGTTAGCACCCAAATGCCCTACATTTAATGGAAGACCTACCTTTGCTAATCTAATGTACCTCAAAAAGACTCAATATGAGAAACCATGTTTGTATGAGATCCCACATGACCAATCTGATCCTGCAAACGGACTCGTCCCTGATAGAGAAGAGACACTGACTCTTGAAAGAGAGAGTTAAGAAAAAATGAATAAAGACTTAGTGAAACCCTATGACTACACAAAGTTAAATAATCTTTATGAAATTTTTAAACCCCCAACCCAAGAGTATCAAATATAGTTGGCACACACAAATGAAGTAAGGAAGAAAATGTAGAGAAAATATTTTATGAAAACAAAACCAAATATTTTCAAAAACATTGATTTCTTACCAGTTTCCAAGTCAATAAGCAAAAGTAAAAAAGCCTATAATGTCATGACAAATAACATAAATCATCTTAGAGAACTTGTCGATCAAGCTTGGGTGAAACATTCTAGAGATCATTTTCGTGCCCCAACTGCTAAAGATATGGAAATCCTGATTAGGACATGTTTGATGCCTCATGCCCTTCAGACACAAAATGATAGTTTCGCATTTGTTCATGAACTTAAGCAAGAAATGCATGCTGATTTAAAGTACGTTGAATCCCTTGAAGATGAAATTGACGAACTTGAATCTGATAAGGCAGAATTTTCAAACATGTATGATACGCTCTTGCAAGAATGTGTGTCTAATGATGTTATCTGCTCTTATTTGCATTTGTTATCTGATTTAGATGCTCACACTGAATTGCAACACTTATATCTTCATAAAGTCAAAGAATATGAATGTCTTGCACAAAAGCTTTCAAAACAAACTAAATTTGTTAGTAAAGAGGTCTATACTAAGCTTGTATGAAGTTTTGCTAAATTAGAAAAACATTCGATTTCTCTTGAACTGGATTTACAACAATGTCAAGAACAAATGAAAAATGAATTAGTTTGCAAAGAAAAAGTGTCAAATGTATTTCTGAAAGAACATGAACAATATTTGAGATACAAGATTTGAAAGCTCAATTGCAAGACAAAAACATTGCTATAAGTGAGTTAAAGAAACTCATTGAGAAATGCAAAGGAAAGTCCATGGAAACTAAGTTTGATAAACCATCTGTTATTCGACAACCAAAAGCACAAAGGATTCCAAAACCATTAGTTTTAGGCAAACCGGCTACTTTTTCAGACTCTCTTGAAAGGGAAAGTTTTTCACAAACAAAGTCGGTTCCCAAAACTATTATGTTAGAGGGTTTATCAAAACCAGTCACTACATAGATTTTGCCTCAAACAGCAACACAAGCTGTAAAAAACACAAATGTGATTAAACCAGGCATGTATCAAATTGAATCTAGGACAACACAAACTAGAGCACCACAGTTGCCTCAGACTTCTAGGAATACTAATCCTCGCGTATCTACCTCTACAGGAGTAATTCATAGAACTAATGTTAGCAGACCACAACTTAGGAGCACTCATATAAAAGATAAGGTCGTGCCAAACACTAGTCAAGTGAAGTTTAAGAAGACTGAAGTAGAAGACCATCCTAGGATTTCTAGTACTTCTAATCAAACAAAGTCTGTAACCGCGTGTAATGACAGTTTTTATTCTAGAACTTCAAATGTTAATGCTGTTTGTGCTACTTGTGGAAAATGTATGTTTAATTTGAATCATGATGCTTGTGTTTCTAAGTATTTGAATGACATGAATGCTAGAACTAAGAAGCCTAAAGTAGTGCCTATTAATACTAGAAAACGCAAAAGTCAAGTGAACAAATCTGTTGCAATATACCGTAAGAAAATAGTTGTATTAGAATCCACTATCACAAATTCCAAGAGTTACTATAGGATGCTATATGAGAAAACAAGTAAGGCGTGGAAATGGTGGATAGCATAACAATGTCTATCAAGATATAAATGGGTTCCTAAGATAAACATGAAATGGGTGCCTAAAGTTAGGAATAAAACTATGAGAAAAAGAGTTAGTTTTGCCATAGATAATGTATCTAGGATAACTAATGTTTTGAAACTCACAAACACTTTAGGATCTAATTTGTCATGTATTCCATCGTCCTCTAATTCACTTGCAGATTGTACAACTCATCCTTTTCATTGTTGACTCTGGATGCATAAAGCACATGACGGGTAATCTAACACTGCTGTGCAATTTTGTTGAAAAATATATGGGTACCGTTTGTTTTGAAAATGATCAATTTGCTCCAATTCTTGGTTATGGAGATCTGGTTCAAGGAAATATTACGATCAACAGGGTTTATTACGTCGAAGGCCTCAATCATAATCTCTTCTCGGTTGGTTAATTTTGTGATGCGGATTTGGAAGTTGATTTTCAAAAATCTACGTACATTGTTAGAGATCTTCAGGGAAACGATTTACTCACCGGTAACCGTGGATCTTATCTCTATATAATTTCCCTTCAAGAAACTACTTCATCAACTCCAAACTGTCTCATGGCAAAAGCCTCACCAACTCAAGCATGGTTATGGCATCGAAGACTTTCTCATCTTAACATCGACTACATTAACTTGCTTTCAAAGAAGGATGTCGTAATTGGTTTACCAAAACTGAAGTATGTCAAAGATCAACTATGTTCCTCTTGTGAAGTGAGTAAAGCAAAAAGAAATTTATTCAAGACAAAGACTGTTCCAAGTTCAAAAGGACAGCTAAATTTGCTTCATATGGACTTATGTGGTCCAATGCAGATTGCTGGCATAAATAGGAAGAAATATATTCTGGTAATTGTAGAAGACTATTCCAGATACACTTGGACTCTCTTTCTACGTTCCAAGGATGAAACACCAAAAGTTTTAAAAGATTTTCTCATGATGATCCAAAGAAATTTTCAAGCCCCAGTAATTTCTGTTCGAACTGACAGAGGCACTAAGTTCTTAAACAAGACACTCAATGCATTCTTTAAATAGGAAGGAATTGAGCATCAAACTTCTACTCCTCAGACACCAGAACAGAACGGCGTTGTCGAAAGATAAAACCGTACTCTGGTTGAGGTTGCTCGAACGATGCTTTCAGCTTCTAAACTTCCTTTGTTCTTTTGGGCTAAAGCAATTGCAACCGCATGCTATACTCAAAACAGATCTATCATTATCCCAACACATGAGAAAATGGCATATCACATCATCAATGATAGAAAACCTTTACTTAAACACCTTTACATTTTTGGTTGCACTTGTTACTTAACCAGAGATGGTGAAAATTTAGATAAGATGAAAGCAAAAGGGGATCTGTGCATTTTGGTGGGACACTCAACTCAGTCAAAGGGATACTGTGTCTACAAAAAGAGAACAAGATTAATAGTTGAATCTATACATCTCAGATTTGATGAGATAAAAGAGATGTCTGAGACGTCTGTTGCTAATGACACTTCAGGCCTCGTTCCTAAATGATAAAAGGCGTCAGATTATGACAACTCTGGCCTCGACCCACAACTACAAAATGTTTCTCCTTTAGCAGATACAACTGTTCCATCATAATAAGAGTTGGATCTTCTATTTTGTCCTTTATACGATGATTTTTTCAATACGGGTACTTTACTTGTCAACAAGTCTTCTACTCCAACCGACAATTCTGCTCAACAAGACACACTACCTTCAACGAATATTCACCCTACAACAGAACCATCAACTCTAACACATGTCAATGCTGAAGAAAACAACAATGATCAAGCAAAATTTACCAATCCTTTCTGTACACCGGTACAAGAAGTTGATGAGTCTTCCTCACCCAATATTGGAAATTCAAATATGCATACCTTTAATCAACCTCAAGATTCCGAATACCGATGGACAAAAGATCACCCGTTAACTCAAGATCGTGGAAATCCATCGAAGCCAGTGCAAATAAGATGACAACTTGCAACCGATCCTGAAATGTGTATGTTCGCACTCACTGTGAGTACAGCTGAATCAAAAAACATTAAGGAGGCAATGGCTGATTCTGCATGGATAGAAGCAATGCAAGAAGAGCTTCATCAGATTGATAGACTCCAAGTCTGGGAACTCGTTGACAAACTCTTTGGCAAGAACGTAATCAAGCTAAAGTGGTTATGGAAGAACAGAAAGGATGAAGACCAAACTGTAATTTGCAACAAAGCACGACTTGTAGCTAAAGGTTATGCTCAGGAAGAGGGTTTGTTATTTCTAAGAATCATTTTCTTCGGTTGCTCGCTTGGAAGCTGTTCGGATTTTCGTCGCATATGCTGCACACAAGTCTTTTCCAATTTATCAAATGGACGTCAAAACGGCATTTCTTATGTTGCACAACTAGATGGGTTCGTTGATCCTGATCATCCAGAAAAGGTTTACCGTCTAAGGAAAGCACTATATGGATTGAAACAAGCTCCAAGAGTATGGTATGATGAACTCTCAAACTTCTTGTTGTCCAAAGATTTTACTAAAGGTACAATTGACCCGACTCTATTCACGATAAAATATGGGGAGGACATTCTACTTGTGCAAATTTACGTTGATGACATCATTTTTGGGTCTACAAACCCTAAATTTTCTAAACGATTTGAAAAATTAATGCACAGTAGATTTGAGATATCCTTAATGGGGGAATGAAATTCTTTTTAGGACTTTAAATCCACCAATCACCACACGGTATCTTTATTAATCAGGCCAAGTACACTTTAGAGATACTTAAAAAATATGGTATGGAAAAAGGACAAAGCATTGGTACACCAATGGCTACGAAACCTAAATTAGATGAAGACTTGAGTGGTGAACCCATAGACCAAACTGACTACCATCGTAAAATTGGGTCACTCATGTATTTGACATCTAGTAGACTAGACATAGTGCAAGTTGTATGTTATTGTGCAAGATATTAAGCAAGACCGACTGAAAAACACCTCAAAGAGGTTAAAAGGATCTTTCAATACTTAAGGGGTACCATTAACATAGGACTCTGGTATCTAAAGGTTTCTGGCTTTGAACTAATAGCTTTTTTAAATGCCGACCATGCCGAATGCATTGATACTCGCAAAAGCACTTCTGGAGGAATATAATTCCTAGGTGATAAGTTAGTCAGTTGGATGTCAAAGAAGCAAGACTGTACTACAATGTCATCAGCAGAGGCTGAGTACGTGGTGTTATCTGCAAGTTGTGCTCAAGTAATGTGGATGAGGACACAGCTTAAGGATTATGGCTTTAACAACAATAAAATACCATTGTACTGCGACTCTTAGTCAGCCATAGCAATCTCATGCAACCCCGTGCAGCACTCCCGTACCAAGCACATCCATACTCGATATCATTTTATCAAGGAACAAGTTGAAAATGGTATAATTGAATTGTACTTTGTCAGAACTGAATACCAATTAGCTGATATGTTTACTAAAGCCTTACCCGAAGATAGGTTTTAGTATCTTGTCAGACGAATTGGTATGAGATGTTTGACTCCAGCATAACTGGAGGTTCTGACAAATGAATCTGCTTGATATATTTTCAAACATCGACTTGTAAATATTTTTCAGAAAAGCAAAATACAAAAATATAAAACCTATAAAACCAAATACAAAAATATAAAATTTCAAAAAGAAAATACAAAATCAGAAAAATAAAAAATTTCCAAAAAAGATGGCATGTCTCTTGGAATCGATAACATTTACGTGCCTAGAAATGTCGATTAATATTGACACGGGTGTGTAAATGAAGTTCGAGCAGGAGTTTCAAATGCTTTCAAAACATGTCATTTCTGACTTGTAATCACTCTCAGATTGCAACTCGGACCCGAACGACAAAGAAGAGTGTACGTTTCAGTGCAATTATCCTTAGAGTTAGAAAAGAAGTCTTCTAACATTTGGTTTTTCAAAAATTTGAACACAATTTTTCAAGAATTTCTCACTGACAATTCATAATCTTTCAAAATTGCGTGTTCAACACTCCATCCCTCATAAGGTGTTACAAGACAATTCTTCTACATTTGGTGTCATTTTCAAAATGAGTCAATGTTTGAGGGGGAGTTTTTTAAAAAAAGAACAATGTTTTAATGATTGTTAGATACATCATAACATGACAATTCTTATGTATTCAACACATTATAAAAGGTCTTAATAACATCTAATAAATAATGATGACTACTAAATAGATTGTTTGTTATAAAATGATTCGGTAGTTTAGCATAATTTTTCAAGAATTCTTCAATGACAATTCATAATCATTTAAAATTGTGTGCTTAACAATGCTAACCCTTAATTTTATATTCATTTTACAACTTGGTATCTTGTTTTTTGGTGTCAAACACATATAAAATTGAGGGGGAGCAACTTAATGTTTTATATAATTCATGCTGGTAATATTTTTTCTCCCCACAGTATTTTCATGATAAATTTTAATAACAAGGTATTTCAAAAATTAAGTGAATTAGTATTTAAAATAAGGGGAGAAATGTAATTAAAATGTGATCGTGAAAATAATAAATGATCTAATCGACTCAAAGTGCTTAATACTCTTCGGAAAAAGGTTTTATGGTTACGATCTCATACCCTACAACATCTTATTTCACGACGATTCTAAAGTCATAAGGTGGTAAGGTTAGGAAATAGTCTTATGATCCAACCAGAACTGGAGGGATCTACCCAAGGACACTCCATAGTTAGAAATAGCAGTCCTTAGGTATGATTGGAGATGAATGAGTTTAAGGGAATAATGCCGACTAAGATTGAGCTAACACTGGAACAATCACAACAAGGTGTTAGTAATGATGTCTCGGTAAGCATTGAAGGGGTTGAAGAATGAAAAAGAAATGCATGGATAAAGGGTGTAAAGAAATAAGCCCTCCCTACACCTTAGGTAGAAACCGGGTCAATACATAATTTATTGGTTTTCACAAAGATGAATTCTGATATTGAAGACGACATCATGGACCCAGTGATGAAATGCACAACCCTCCCCAGCCATTCAAGTTTCTCTCAACAGGATCTTGTCTCATTTGTCATGGAGATACACACGACTTCTATTAACTTTCTCACTCTGAGTTAGTTAATATTGAATAGGTGGCAGTCTGCTTCAGCCTCTGATTACTAAAACCAAAATGCACTAATCGAGTCTAGAGCTAAGAGATCAATTAAATAAATCTCATTAGGACACATTCCATTACAAACACTTGTTAAACATCAATAAGTTCACAAGCTTTTAACAAGAGTCCCACGCATTATCCTTGTGATTTTGCCAGAACATCCGAGTGATACTTAAGGTATTCATAATGAAGATGGAAATCCTGCTTGAGCCAACATCAAACAAGCTCTTGGTAGGTGACTTGCGCTATTCTATATGAATCAAACTTGTGTCAACTAGAAAGAAACGATGGTGCGATTCTATGTGAATCAAACTTGTTACAGTAAATGAATTGACGACTTAATCAGAAAGATAGTAACTATCTGATTCACTCTTACCGTGTTGTCTGCTTTGAAACGTTCCGGTAATGAGAACTAGCAAGCATAATAAATCTAATACATCTGTGTTAGAAGATCCTATGCTTTGAACTGGAAACCCTGTCAAGGAGATTCTTTGAATCTACCTGATCACAAGTACAATATTTATACTGTAAAATGGTCCTACGGAACCGGAGGTTAATCTAACCGAATCCAGATGAATGACAAAGCTATATTCGTCCACACGCTTTATTGCTAACTGTTTTATTTTAGGATTCATATAAAGATGGAGATGGAGATGCCTCATTCCAGCTGAATTACGATTCATTACAACATGCTCATACTCAAACTACAAAGACATACTATAAGTATCAAGATTCAAGAATCAAGAAAGCTGAAGTATTAAAGACAAAGACTTCTGCAAACTCTGATAAACAAGATCTTACTTTAAGATATCAAGTCTATCAAGGGAGATTGTTAGCAAGCTTTCAAAAAGATGCCAAGTATGAGCATGTTGGCCAAGACACAAGATCGCAAGGTGGCAAAGACGATCAAGACTAAAGGATAAAGATTTAAAGATATCGGACGTAAAGACAAATTCGAAAGACAATGATAAAGGCTCAAGATCAAAGATCATAAAGCATGAAGGAACAAGCCTACAACAAGATAAAGACTAAGACAAAGACAAGAGCTTAACGACAAATACTATCTCATTGATCTCATGAAGGAGTTTCACAATGAACTCACTTCGGGGGAGATTGTTAGCCTTAAAAATATTGAGTTAAACTAGAAGTTCGTTCATTAGGAATATTAGGTCTCGGTCATTTATATATTAAATGATGTAATAGGCTAGAACGGGAATCAAGCTCATTTAATCTAATATTGTACGCGTTATGGGCTAAAGCCCAAGTAATCCTGAGCCCGGCCCATAGTAAGCCTATAGGCATGAAATCCTCATGGTGTAAGTATAAATACCCCTCTCCAAGTATGGAGAGGGTGTTGGTCTCATTTGTATTTTGTGCAAGTAAATCAACCATCTCATTTTCTCTCTACTTTCTCTTTCTAACTTCTCTCTACATTTCTTCATTTTTATCTCATTTTATTTTCTTATCATTGATTCATACAAGTTCTGGAAGTGAAGTGATTTTGGGTTCTGACAAATCCATTTATGTAGATTTCCTGACGGTGGTAGCAGTTTCCCAATGACGAGTCAAAGCCAATACCACATGCTCATACTTGACCGATAAAAGTAAAGATATCACGAAAGATCAAGTATATGTTTCAAGACATTCGCTACTTTGATACCGTACGTCTTTCTTAAAGTGACGAAGTATTGAAGTCAAAGAATTTCAAAGAAGTTTCTGTCACTCTAATACCGAACGTCTTTCTCGAAGTGACGATGTGTTATAGTTAAAGATTTTCAAAAAAATGTCTTATTCAAGTTTTCAAGACTAAGAAACAACAACAGTATGAGCATGTCGGTTCAAATTGTCACAAGTGTACAAGATGGCGAAAAGATCACAATGAGATGATAAGAGATTATGCTTGGTTGATCATCTCAAAGAAGTTTAAGTTCATATACAAGTCAAGCCTATCAGAACAACCTCAAGCCTAAAGTCAAAGATCACTATGCCATATGCGCAAGATGAAGTTAAGAAAACAAATATGCGAGAACAAGACTAAAGACAAAGCATAGTATGCTAGGTATAAGTGTTTATAAAATGAAGTGACCTCCCTTGGGGGAGATTGTTAGGAATACGAAAAGTATCAGTCACTTCTATTATATCGTTAGATAGCTCATAAAGTAATATTTGGAAACTTAGTAGGCTAGTTAAGCTAAAGCCCATAGTAAGCCCATAGTAAGCCCATGGTAAAAGCCTAGTCGGCCACCTATGTGTAAGTATATAAACCCTTTTCATGCTATGGAAAGGGTGTTGGTTGAACCATTTTTCTCATAGTATAAGTGTGTGTTTTACATGTGTTCTCCCTTCCATTCTCTCTCTCTAGTTCATAGTTTGTCTGAATTATAGGAACCTATACTGCGGACTACTTCTTCAACAACGACCTTGAATATCTGAAAGGTAGAAGTTCTAGCAGGAAGTACACAACTTCTACAATAAAAACCAAGGCTGCCAAATATGATAATATTGAAGGCATCGAAGACATGGTTCTGACATTATGGAGTCCAGTAAAGGTAGCTTATGACAAATTTGCTATGTGGGGTATCTCACACTGGGTCTTAAATGACAAAAGTTCTATGGCTACACAAGCAACAGGGAGTCCAAACATGATGTGTTCTCCAGGAAAAGAATTATTACAGTAACCCATGTTAAAGTAATGAAGTGGTATGGTTATGGCTATTTGGAGGAGATTATCGTTTGAAGAGAAGATCAAAAGTTATACAAGTTCAAGGAAGGCAACTTCCTAAGACTTAATATGCATGATATTAAAGATTTGCTGCTTCTCTTGGTCCAAAAGAACCTTTCTAATTTAGAGAAAGATGTCATATTTGACCTGAATGTAGCATTGAGGATGTTTACGAGACGCATTGTTATTCTTAAGCGGGTGGAAGACCTTCGACTGGGAGTCGAAAGCTACCAGAAGAAACTTAATATCACCAAGCCTGAGACCTTTAGATTTGACATCTCCAAAATAACACCTTACACTGCATATAAAAACCCTCAAGGAATCATCTATCAAGATAGGCTCAAGAGAAACATGTTGATGTGCTCGGATGAACTCTATAAGTTCTGTGATGGCACACTCACATTTGCTCGATGGGTTCTTTATGATATTGCTTCCAACATGAGTATGGATTACTTGCCAAAGAGAAGATGGAGTAACTTGGATAGAAAAAGGTCCTGCATCATGATCAAGGCGATCGATTAGCAGTTGTTTTAGAGGAGATTGATGAGGAATTGATGCGGTGGTCGTTAGACTTCAACAAGAAGTTTTACAACTCCCTAGGCAGAGTACCTAATCGTTGTAGTAGTAGTATATGCAAGACTCGGGGGGGGGGTTGTTATCGTTCACTCAAGGAATAGGTTGGGAAGGCTTGATCACGGTCTAATAGAATTCTAAAGGTTGAGGGAAGGTTCTTTTTTTGTTTTTGTATTTTATGGAAAGCAAGTAAATCATATAATTGGAGAGATTGGTTTGGTTTTAGCTAATAAACTAAATAACAACTACGCTAATGGTGATAATAAGATAAAAGACTGTGTTTATTTAATCATGTATTACTCCTTAGATTTCTTCTCCAAGTGTTGTTTCCTTGTCACACTTGTGATGATTTGTGTAATTATTTCCTAATCATGAACGAATTACACAAACCCGCCCTCTACTTAGCATTCCGTTAGAGCAACGCACAAGCAAGTTAGTGTGAAGACTATTGCAAGGACCCTAAGGGTACACTAAGTGCATGTGAAATATATTAAAAGTTGATCAACCATATTAGGGGGCAAGGTAGTATGAAGACTGTTACCCGATGGTATCCTTTCTACACAATCATGTTTCCCTAGATATATCAACTGCGATACAGATAAAAGCTGGTTTTCTAAGACCTAACATGCACATCCATCATAAGAAGCAACACCACTAAGATCTACATTCTAGGTTTCATACAATCATAAACACAATAGGAGGTTTAGCCTAGCATGTTAATAAAGCAATAACATAGATGAATCAAACAACACATAGCCATATTGAATGATTAAATAAACCTTACTTGATTAAAACATGAGCTAAAGGAAGTACAATAAGTTTTTTAGGCCCTAAATTTGTCCTTAACAGCTGCTAAATTCGTACCCTCTTTTTATTCTAAAGTTACACACTCAAAACCCTAAATTTAGGTTTATATATATAGGAAAATCGTTGTGACGGCGTCGCATTTTAATTGTGACGCCGTCATGAAAGAGAATATTCTAGATAATGGGCTGGGTCGTATGCTCTGACGCCGTCTTGGAATCTCGTGACACCGTCTTGATCATCGTTGTAACGGCGACACATTGTATTTGTGACGCCGTCTCCAGCCATTGTAGTGAAATTCTTGAGCCATGTTGGTGTAGGTCCGTAGTCTTGTCCGTTTCTTCTCCAAATGAGCCCAAGTCACGTGTATTTCTTCCAAATGCCTTCCAAATGCAAAATACCTAAAAAGGAACAATTAAGTACCTATTTTGGGCATAAACACATGATTTAGGGGGTTAAACGACCCTTAAAAAGTGTATAAAATGACACCTCATTAGGAATTTAGAGAAGTTGGTTGGAGGGAGAGAATACGTAAATGACTTTAGGCTGCTTGAACGGACAATATGACTTTTTCATATTGTGTCCTACTCCAATTCAGGTCAATTTCTCGTATATTATAAATTTGTGAATATGTAGTATTTGAGTGCGAATTTTCATAGTAACCTTAAAAATTTTCAAATTAACGCACTCAAATACCATATTATTCCTTCATAATTTGAGGGGAAGCATTAAAATGT
The DNA here is from genome assembly GCA_026074375.1 of Tanacetum coccineum. Classification (NCBI taxonomy): domain Eukaryota; kingdom Viridiplantae; phylum Streptophyta; class Magnoliopsida; order Asterales; family Asteraceae; genus Tanacetum; species Tanacetum coccineum. The sequence continues at coordinate 15,296 of BQNB010001336.1, read as the reverse complement.
TCTAATATTTGGCTAGTTAATAATTGGACATTTTTTCCCTAAAACTATGAATATTTAAATCAATTGATATCCAAAATATCAAGAGGTTTGACGTTTTTGATAAGGGAGAAAATGTGATTAAAATATGTGGCTAAAGATGTGAATTTAAAGGACTTAAGTGCAAGCTTCTCTTTTCATGTACTAAACATTTTTTGAATATCGATGCACATGTTGAGGGGGAGCAATTTCAAATGGTTTAAGGCTGAGAATAATACTAAAAGACAGACCATGTTTGTAACAAGTTAGAGTTATAAGGTGGTTAGGATTAGGTATTCGTTCCCATGATCCAGCTAGAACCTGAGGGATCTACCCAAGGATATTCTACTAGTTAGTGTAAAAGTCCATAGGTAGGATATAAAAGAGGAGTAAAAGTGAGAATAAGGGAAACGTGCAGACTGAGATAGAGCTAGTACTACCAACAAGGTACTAGTTATGAAGTCTCGGTAAGCACTGAAGGGGTTGAAGAATTAAAAAGAAAAGTTAAGATAAAGGGTGAAAAGAAAGAAGCCCTCCTTACACTTAGGCATAAACTGGGTCAATACATAAACTGTCAGAAACACTAAGCTATTGTCTGGTATTGAAGACAGTCGTCATGGACCCAGTGACGTAATGCACAACCCTCCCCAGCCACTCAAGGTCTCTCAAAAGACTCTTGTTTCATTTCTTACAGAGATTACATGCATTTCTATTGACTTTCTCACTCCGAGTTAGTTGGTATTGAAAAGGTGGCAGTCTGCTCCAGCCTCCGATTACTAAAACCAAAGTGCACTATCGAGTCTAGAGCCGTAAAAGAGATCATCCATAAATCTCATTAGGAAACTTATCCAAAATATTCTTGCTATTCACACAATGTGAAAACAAGAAATATATCAAGAGTCCTATGCATTATCCTTGTGATTTTTCCAGAACATCCGAGTGATACTTAAGTAGTCACAATGAAGATGGAAATCCTACTTGAGCCAACATCAAACAAGCTCTTGGTAGGTGACTTGTGAGATCCTACACAGATCGAACTTGTGATACTGGATATCGATTCGGTCAAGTTTATGAATTAACGAATGAATTTTGAAAAACATAAAACTGTTGGTGTGTCATAAAAACCGTTTGCATCTTGACACACTGAATGATTTTCTAAATTAATTTTCAATCTTATGTCCATAGGAAGTCTCACAAGGGTATCTGGACATAGGAAAGCTGAACACGAATTGACGGCTTAATCGGGAAGATAGTAACTTACCGGTTCACTCTTACCGTGTTGTCTGCTTTAAGACGCTTCGGTAATGAGAACAACTAATGTAGCTGCGAAAGCCTGTTAAGGAGATTCTTCGGAATTCTACTTGATCACAGGCAGTATTTATACCGAGTAACGGGGAACCGTGGTTGTTACAACTCTATTCGACGAAGTGACAAAGCCACTTTGGTCCATATATGTTATTTATCACTAACCCATTTATGCAAATTTCCTAACGATGGTAGCAGTTTCCTGATGACGAGTCAAAGCCAATGCCACATGTTCATACTCGACCGACATATGTAAAGACATCATGAAAGCTCAAGTACATGTTTCAAGACTTTCGCTACTCTGATACCGTACGTCTTTCTTGAAGTGACGAAGTATTAAAGTCAAAGAGTTTCAAAGAAGTTTTCGTCACTCTGATACCGCATGTCTTTCTTAAAGTGACGAAGTGTTATAGTTAAAGAATTTCAAGAAAGATGTCTTATTCAAGCTTTCAAAATCAAGAAACAATAACAGTATGAGCATGTCAATCCAAAAGTCACAAGTGCACAAGATGGCGACAAGATTACAAGATGATGATAAGAGATTATGCATGGTTGATGATCTTAAAGAAGTTCTAGTTCACATACAAGTCAAGCTTAACAGAACAAGCTCAAGCCTAAAGTCAAAGATCACTACATCATGTTCACAAAATGAAGTCAAGAAAACAAGTCTGCGAGCACAAGACTAAAGACAAAGCATAGTATGCTAGGTTTAAGTTTTTGTAAAATAGAGTAACCTCCCTTAAGGGGAGATTGTTAGGATCACCAAAAGTATCGGTCACTTTCTATTATATCATTAGATAGCTCGTTAAGTAATATTTGGAACCTTAACAGGCTAGTTAGTCCAAGGCCCATAGAAAGCCCATGGAAGCCAAGCCTTAACCGGCCATGTATGTTGTATAAATACCCTTTTCATGCCATGGAAAGGGTGGTTGGTTGTTTCATTTCACACATAGTAATACCTTGTTTTCTCTTTTACGTTCTCTCACTAGAAACTTCCTTCCACTCTCTTTCTCTCTCTAGATTTCTCCACTTTTGTGTATGTGTTAAGGATTACTAAGATTCTACAAACATGTAAACATGAAAAGATTTATATTTATTTCAATCATAGTGGACACACATTTCAGGTTTTTGTGGAATAAAGAGGTCCTAATTCTTAAACCTCTTTATAAATTCAATGCATTTAATTCATTTGTTATATAAGACACTTTATGAAGTTGTAAAGTTTTATATGATAGTGAATGTAAGTTTATTTTATCAAAAGGTCTAAAAGTTATTGATGTATTAAGGGTAAAAGCCATATATTAACAAAGTACTTTTGAAATTTTGCCAACTTGAAACGTTTACTTTTCTATTAACACAGAAACCCACGTACTTTAAAATTTTGTTCCGAGTTGAAAATAATGTGGCAACGTTAGTCCATTTAGTTAATGAATGTTTGCAATGTTAGTCTTTTATACTAACGGTCGTTTTTAATTAACTAAAAAATTGGTTTTCTTAAAAAAAATATTTTCTAAATGTTTTTAAAATTTATACATTTTTGATAGACATATTTTACTATACGTTTTTATAAACACATTTTAACACACCGTTTTATACACACATTTTTATACATGTTTTTATACAAGTTTTTATACACACATTTTAATACACGTTTTTATACACACGTTTTAATACACGTTTTTATACACATATTTTTATACAAGTTTTTATACATGTTTTTATAAACATATTTTAATATACATTTTATATACGTGTTTATATAGGTTTTTATATATGTTTGTATACACGTTTTTATATATGTTTTTATATACGGTTTATGCACGTTTTTATACACACATTTTTATACATGGTTTATACACGTTTTTATACACGGTTTATACACACATTTCAATATAAGTTTTCATAAAAACATTTTTAAAAAAGTGTAGAAAATGTTTGTATAAAAACATGTATAAGTATGTGTATTTAAATGTTTTTTTAAAAACGTGTATAAAAACTTGTATACACACGTGTATAAAAACGTGTATGAAAATGTGTGTATAAAAACCTGTATAAGAACGTGTATAAAAACGTGTGTAAGACCGTGTATAAAAAACATGTATAAAAACGTGCATTAAAATGTATGTATAAAAACTTATATAAAAACATGTATTAAAATATTTGTATAAAAACGTGTAGAAAAGCGTGTATAAAGCATGTAAAAACGTGTATTAAAATGTGTGTACAAAAACGTGTATAAAAAGGTGTGTATAAAAACGTGTGTATAAAAACATGTATAATGTTCATGTATAAAAATGTGTGTATAAAAACGTGTAAAAAACTTATATAAAGATGTGTATTAAAATATATGTATAAAAACGTATATAAAAACAAGTATAAATTTTAAAGTAATTAGAAAATAATTTTTTTAAGAAAACTAAATTTTTAGTTAATTAAAAATGGTCGTTAGTATAAAAGACTAACCTTGCAAAAGTTCGTTAACTAAATGGTCTAACGTTCCCACATTATATACTAACATAATATAATGTGTTTCAAGTCGGGACAAAATTTGAAAGTACGTGGATTTCCGTGTTAATAAAAAAATAAACGTTTCAAGTTACAAAATTTCAAAAATACGTTGTTAATATATGGCTTTTACCCATGTGTTAATAAGTGTTTTTCACATGTGAAAACTTTATAAAACTACACTACAAGTTTATATAGGTGATAAAACTTTCAAAAACTCCTATGCATATAGAACATATCGACATATCGTATTGTACCTAAGGCGTCTTACTGATTTAGGTCGCGGTTAGGGCATGTTGTTTCGTTGAACTTGTGTATTATTTTCGTTGTTACTACTTTGTTGAGGTGAGTTTCATAGCCCTACTTTTACTTGTTTAAATACTCTTTTTGAATTACTTTGGGGTGAGAACACATTGCTTGTTTTTACTTATGAACACAAGTACTTAAACTTTTACTTATTTCCTAAGTTACTACTGCCATAAGTTCCCCACTATCAAGAACCGTTAATTACTTTGTAAGCACAAATGTTATGAATAGATCTATTGAGGCCGACACTCTCATCTAGGTTTGTAGCGCTTACTTAATTACCATATCAAACAAACGCATTTCATTTGAGGTAGCACTTGGGTGTTTTGGTAAAACATCGATTACCGGGGCAACATACATACTTGATTACGTTAAGGCTTCGATCTTATGAGCTTAGTGGAAGAGTAATAATTTTTGTGATATTGTATTTGTTATAATAGTCGCACCTAGAAATCTTGTGGTCTACGTTACTTTTTACTTAAATATATGATCTTGCCAACTTTATGTTGACCATTTTAGTATGTATTTCTCAGAATCGTAGATTGCGTTGTCTTGGATAGCACATTGAAGTTTCATGCTAGAGTCACCCGTTTGCGGTTGCATCACATTGAAGATTTCCTACATGAACTTTAAACGTTTGATTATATTTCAAAACTTTCTGTTATTTTGATGTGAAACTATTAAACTTGTCTTGTTTAAAACTTTGTCCTTTTACTTAATTTCAATGAAATCAAACGTTGTATTTTAAACGACTCATGTAGAGGTCGTTCTTTATATCTTGTGACTTTGTGCTATGAATGCCATGCCCCCAGTTATGTTTCACTGTGATATTTTGGGGGTGTGACAAATTGGTATTAGAGCCCTGGTTATAGCGAACTAGGTTGCATTAGTACGCCTAGACTATAGCTAAAAGATGAAAACAACTTTTAAAAGCACCAACCATACCACTAGTATAACTAAGCCGATTATTACATCATTAGACCTTAGTTAAACATAGTCTGATCAATTTTGTTCAACTTAGGAAAGATTTATGCTATATTAGGATTTGTTATATTAGAGTCATGTTTAAATCGATTTTATACATAAATTGTCGAAAAACAAACATTTTTTGTGAGTGTGCATAAGCATTGCATATCACATACATTCATATTAGTGCACATAGTAACTAAGTATAATTTTATCATAGTCATCATCATCCTACACTACATCCTCAGCCGATGAGTCAGGTGACATCATAAGTCATGCTAGGAACAACCCACCCAACAATGTGGTCACATTAGTTATTTCGCCATATAACCAAGACCTTAGAGATTATATGCGAGACAAAAGGACTACTAGGAGAGTGATGTACTTATCCTATTTAATTGTGTTAGAATCGATAAAATTAGGAGATGCCTACACCATCGAATTTTCTAATCGTCATGAAGTTAAGGCTAGAGGCATAATCTTTAGAAGTACCTTGAACCTAACCGATATAAGTTTTGTATCCACTGCTTTTAGCCCTCTAAGTAATATCACCCCAACTGCCTTAGACACTAAGCACACTATTGAATTAGCCGATAATAAGTTAATAGGATCCGGTACTATACTTCAAGGGTGTACCTTAAATTTATTAAACCATCAGTTACCCACACCTTTTCTGAGACACATCATCATCGAATAACACAAACTAAATTTCAGGAAGAAATTTTATTAACAAGGGAGACTGTGACAACTGGTAATTTCGGGTTAACTTTTATTTATAAACATGAACATTTTATTTTAAACAACATAAATATTAGACTTTTCGTATAACCGGTAGCTTATCCCGCGCATAATGAGAACCATCTTTGAACATAATCCGTCTCTAGACTAAGTTTACTCTACATTTAACAAGTACATTATTATTATTCTCATGAGCATAATTTTTAAGTCATATGCATACGATTTTACAAATTTTACGTAAGTCTTCCATACTTGCATTATATTTCATGCATGTATGCACAACATACCCAACATCCGCATCACCTTTGAGATAATACTTTTAAAACTTATATACACTTTCAAAAATCATGTTCCCTCCCCTCTTGACAACCAAAATCAGCCACCCCATTGTAGATAGTTCAACATGTGTTTTTCACCTTGTATCTCCTACATTTCCTTAACAATGATATGGTCTAAAGCCATGAAACATGGCTTCTTTGCCCCTCTCTTGTCTCCATCATATATCTCAGCTCAAATAGCACTCCACAACCCTCCAAACAACTTTTCTCTTCTAAGTATTACAACATCTTGTGCTGCCTAACACCCCTTTTGACCATTCCATAATTTGCACTATATAAGACACCCTTTGGCTAGTAAATACAACACACACTTAAACACAATTACACACACTAAAACTCAGATCCCTCTTAAGTATTCAAGCTTGTTTCAAGTGTTGGTTAATGATTTATAAGGGTTGCTAAAGGAATTAGGGGTTTGGTATTGCTAGTTAGGGTTTTATAAGCTTTTGGGTTAGTTTTTGTGCACTTCTTGACCTCCAAACACCACCAATTTAGTGTACGCATTTCGTTATATCCTAATTTACTCATTTTTATCATAACATGCATTATTTCATATCACCTTTATAGATTTGTTTTGTTAGAAGTTGGTTTAAACCTTGTTGTAAAATATACTAAATCTGTCTAGAAAATGGGTCTACTTGTGAGCTTGTTTTAACCATTTTAAAGAACACTTTTGGAAAATTTATTTTCACTACAGTATACTATAATGTTTTAAGAAGGTTCTATACAATTTTATAAATTTTTGATTTTTTTAGCATTTTCATACAATATTTAAAAGGGTAGTTGTGTAGCTAGGGCTGTTGCCTTCGTGTCTTGCAACCATGAATTGGATATATTAAACTTTGAATCATCGAGACTCACCATACAATTTGAAAAGGTGATACATAGACCTAAGTGTAAGCATTCGTTTTGAAGCCATTCGACAAGAAACGAGTGAGATATGCCATTTAAAGTCAGATAATTTGCTGGACAACCCACTAAAATTTATGTGTTAGTATAAACGTGTATACTTGTTGTTTCTAAGGGTTTTTCACATGTGAAAACTTTATACGACTACACTACAAGTTTATATGGGTAATAAAACTTTCAAAAACTCATATGCATATAAAACATATCGTATTATACCTATGGCATCTTATTGATTTAGGTCGCGGTTAGGACACATTGTTTAGTTGAACTTGCATATTATTTATGTTGTTACTACTTTGTTGAGGTGAGTTTCATTGCCCTACTTTTACTTGTTTAAATACTCGTTTTGAATTACTTTGGGGTGAGAATACATTGCTAGTTTTTACTTATGGACACAAGTACTAAAAATTTTACGTATTGCCTAAGTTACTACTGCCATGAAGTCCCCACTATCATGAACCATTAATTACTTTGTAAGCACGAATGTTGTGAATAGATCTATTTGAGTTGACACCCCGTTAGTAGCGCTTACTTGATTACCATATCAAACGGATGCATTTCATTTGAGGTAGCACTTGGGTGTTTTGGCAAAATATCAATTACAGGGGCAACATACATACTTGATTACATTAAGGCTTTAGTGTCATAAGCTTAGTGTAATAGTAATACTTTTTGTGATATTGTATTTGTTATAATAGTCACACCTGGAAATCTTGTGGTCCATGTAACTTTTTACTTAAACCTATGATTTCACCAACTTTATGTTGACCATTTTAGCATGTATTTCTCTGGACCGTAGATTGCATTGTCTTGGATAGCACATTGGAGTTTCATGCTAGAGTCACCCGTTTATGGTTGCATTACATTGATGATTTCCTGCATGAACTTTAAATGTTTGATTGTATTTCAAAACTTTCTGTTATTTTGATGTGAAACTATTAAACTTGTCTTGTTGAAAACTTTGTCCTTTTACTTAATTTATTGAAACCAAACATTGTATTTTAAATGACTCATGTCGAGGTCGTTCTTTATATCTTGTGACTTTGTGCTATGAACGTCATGCCCCCGATTATCTTCCGCTATGATATTTTAGGGATGCGACACTTTATTTTAACATTGTCTTAACGGTTAACGATATGCTCATGCCATTTTAAGTTGTTAGTGTCACTCACTCATATAAACTTATGTCATTTCACATTTTACGTCTTTTACATTCACCCGACAACTCACTATCGCTTATAGGCTTTTATGGTTTTGGACTTAGACCTTTTGTGTATACATTATAAACTTAATATACAAAATAATACATAAAATTTGAATTTCCCCCTCCATTTTAACCTATCAAAATAGGCCCCCCTTTACACCACCCACTCTAGCCAATTAAAATTCCCACCTCCTATAGTCACGAATCACATTTTCTTACACAAGCATGCTCTTCACAAGACAAGCATGCTATCATCTTTCAATTTTTTCTTCTCCTCAACACACATTTCACACACTTCTCTCTCTCACAAAAAAATTATTTTTCTCCTTCCTCTCCTCTCTTGAATCTGGCAATACACAGCCACTACTCCACCATCATCAAAAAATCCATCTAGTAAAAGAAACACCACTCAAATAACCTCCATAACCACCACTATCTCCTTGAATCCTTTGTATAACTCCACCACCACCATAACTTTACATTTTATAACCCTAAATAGCTCAGTAGTAAACTCACTTGTTCAAGATAAACAAATCTACAAAGGTATTTTTATGGTGCAAGAGGCCTTGTGTCCAAGCTCGCACCAAAAGCTCTTATTTTGGTCATTCTTGTACTTTATATTAACATGCATATTAAAGGACTTTTTGGATAAATAAGCTACTGAAATTTGGACATAAAAATACTCTAAAAATGTTTTTAAAATGATTTTAGATCTTGTTTGAGTCGTTTTTGGACTTTGGTTAAAGAAAAAGTGTTGTAAAATGGACTAAAAATCTTGACAGATTTATGTTTGAAAATTTTAAGCAACTTTAAAGAGGCATATATCCCTCATTACTAATCACTATGACCTGGCCTAGAGATAGATCTTTGAGTTATATTTCAAACTCTAGTAGCCTCATGTCTTAAAAATGAGTTTTGGTCATTCAAAACGTATTTGCAAGAAAGGTGTGTAAATCTGTCTCTTTTAGACAGATTTCTTAAATAACCTTTAAAAATACATAACTTTCTCACATTTTAATGTTTTGCCTTGATTCTAACTCCCCATGTTAGTTTTATGTCTTATCTTTAAACCTATGGTAGTCTTGAATGATGAATCCAACTTTTGAACCCCAAACTGGTCATTTTAAAATGAAAGGTGAAACTGACTAATATCCAGATTGGTAATTGTGACTTGTTTTGAGTATAACTCACCCATGAATGCATGTTATGGCTTGAAATTGGATTTTGGATTTGATCTATATGTTAACTTCATGTTTCTAGAAACCTAGAACTTTAATTCATAATTTAGACCTTCTTATCATTGAAATGAATAGACTTGTCAAGAACTAAGTTAAACTTTTTTGTAGTCGATTTGAAGGAGTAAAAACATGTAATATAATCTATACACATTCAAGGACATACATAAGACTTGTTATTTTTAGACATGTAAAGGGTTGGACCAGAAACACTTGAAAACTTGGTTAAACAGTCACTCGAACTGACCTTATTGTTAGGACATATTCATGATTTTATGTATAAATGGTAAAAGTGACACTTAGTAACTAGTCTTGATAAATGACCTAATTAATAAACATTCAAGTAGTCCGAGCATATCGTTTAGGGTTTAATAAGCACTTTTTGCTTGCCGTGGTAGCGTTTTAAAAGGTATACATTCGAGGGACTTGCCTTAGAAACGTGGTTGCATTTTGTTGTAATCCTCTTGTACTCACGCTTCGCTTTCTAAGGTGAGTTTTATGGCCCCGTTTTGTGTATTTTTTTGGGGTACAATGATACTCAAAGTCTATTTCCAAATACTTTATGTTGTGCTAATTACTTGATTTCTTTAGACAATATGTATGCTTATAATTTGTCAATGTGAGCATTAGTGGTTGATTGGTACATGTTTATGATTCCTATATTCCTATTTAGCCAATAGTCAGGTCGGTGACTGGTTGGAAACCTATTTAGCCAATAGTCGAGTAGGCGACTGGTTGGAAACCTATTAAGCCAATTGTTTAGCTGCAGCTGGTAGGCGACATGTTTGGAAACCTAAGGAGCTGACGACTCTGTTGATTTTGATGTGGTTTAGATATCTTTATACATTTATTATTGCCATGTTATTATTTTCATACTATTGTCCTACTTGATTCTATGCATAGCAAATGCGTCTATTACTTAAACCTACGAGCTCACCAATATTATGTTGATGTTTACGAGTATTCATTTTTAGGTGATATAAAAAATAAAGCTTAAGGAGAAAAAACTTTTACTTGGCTTAGTGAGACCTAAGACACAAACCCTCATGGGTTATTCTCCTTATTTGAAGTCTCATTAGTACATTCTACGATTTATGTTTGTTTGAATGATTGTGAACTTTTGTGTAGGACTTATCCTGGGTTGTTGGATTATTATGACTTAATGACTATGATCGTCGTGGTAGCGACTAGCCATGACACAAGTCTCTGCTTGTGTCAAGGGTCGTCATGACATGTTGTGATGTTGTTTTTATTTAGTAATTTCTCTAATATCTTATATCAATGTGTTATGTAGATCCTCTCCATCACGCCTTGCATTTTCGTCTAGGCGGGGTACGACATGAGTTGAAAAGGGAAAAATACATATATGTGAAAAATATTACGAAAACTATTATCATTTATCCAAATTCCCAATTAAAAGCGAATGAAATGAAAGTTTATAATTTACACTACCAATTCTCCACTTTTTTTATTTCTCTAACCTACCAAACAATGGAATTCAATTCATTTCCATTTCTCGTATCTCATTTCCCTATACCAAACATAAGGTGAGTTAAAAATAGAAGCAACATTTTTCTAGAAGAAAGTCGAGAGCGATGATGTGTTTCGAAAGCTTTGAAATTATATTACTAGTTTTTACCGATTTTTACTAAAATAGACTGGCAAAGTATAACCCTTTTGTTTGTGATATAGTTTTAATAAGACTACGTAGTTTCCATAGGGCTTATGTTTGTTCTCACAATCACACAATATCAAATACGTAAAACAAATCAATTTTCAAGAAAATAGCAAACAAGAGGTTTAAAAGCAACTACAATACACAAATATGATTACTTGGATTAGACTTATAATTTAGTAACTTAGTTATGATTATGATTCCTCCTGTTTGGTTATAAACACAAGATACAAATTTCTTGACTATGATTCACAAGTGGGTAATTCTCGTAAAAACTAGTTTTCTCATCAATCACGCATTAGACACAACCAAATAATTCAAAACACACATTTATTAATAAAGTGATTAATGTGACAACCCACATTTTCACATCTTTTACGACTTCGACAATTCAACTATTTATTTTGGACTTTTACGCGTTCACTTTTATTTCGCGTCATTTTGTTAAATTGCGTAAGTTAAATATAATCATTCAACGTAAACGGGTGTCAAACTAATTAATGATTACGTCAAGTAAGTATTAAATAATTATTTTGAGGATAATTATTATACTTTCTCAGTTTATTTTTATCGGTTACGTAAAGTGTTTATGTTTCGCGATAAATTAAGTTTAGGTATTCCCGGAACCACCAAAACAAATCTACCCTTCAACAAATAACCATTTTTATTTATAATGATCAAAGTTTATAGAACTTTAGCCATGTGTAACAAATGGAACGCCCCATATATATAAGAAATAAGCAAGACATACAATTTCAAAGTTATACACTTTAATAACAAAACTACACTTACATTATAACTTTTACTTCCATTTTATGCAAGAAAGTGCTAGTAAACCTCATCCCATAATTTCATGGGATGATATACACCTAAGGGAACACCAAGACATTTTCATTAATCACTTAGACCATGTACACATTAGGGTTAGTAAGACCTAGCTATGCATAGTAAACTTGACCAACTAGTCACCCTTATTTTCCTCCCTTTGTCTCCAATGTTGCCCCCCCC